>CAIGQW010055132.1:0-11178 GCA_903798125.1 Danio choprae | reverse complement strand
ACATTCATAGCACCACCTCCAGGTCATTTGGCATATATAGATGACTTTGAAATGGTTCTCATTTATTGAACGACTGAGTCCATATAGACCACTGTTTTCTGTCATCTTAAGGCCACCGGGCAGTGGTGAGCTTGGGTGCGAGGGCCTTTTCAATGTTGCTTGTAGCTTTAATTATTCCATTACATTTTTGAGGGTCTAAGCATACTCAACTCATGCAACTTTGCACACACTTTTTATGTGTCCGTTTTCAGAACTCCGTGTGGGAAAAATTGCTGGATTTCGTGTATAGGATCACCTATACACTTTCAATGATTTGCCTTACCTATTGACTATTGTAACTCATTGTATTTGGGGCTTCTTCAGTTATTTATTGCATTCTTACAGATGGTGCAAAATGCATAATTTGATTAAGTATGCAGAGGTATATAATTTGCATTTGTTTTTCACAACCCCTTATTACATCCATGTTTTACTTAATCTACAATGTGAGATGCTTTAGAAAGAAAAAAATAATCACTTGCTTTTCATATATTTACTTTTATTTTTATTCACTTGCAGCGATGTTGGGCCTGATGTATGTGTACTGGACTCACTTGAACATGTTTCAGACTCTTAAGTATCTGGCTATCATAGGCAGCCTGACATTCTTGGCTGGGAACCGTATGCTGGCACAGAAAGCAGTGAAAAGGTACAGTATCCATAAATATTTTAAATATTTCCATAACATATTTTGTTTATTATGAGAAACTCTCAAATTAATCCAATATTATTTAATATTAGTTCTTTTCCTAGCACTATCATAGTTTTGTGCTTAGTAGTTTTATGGGTTCTTAAAATTTCTATAAAATGAAAATGTGTAAAAATTGGAAATGGCATACCTCGAGCCCTAAACACTGTTGTTTTTTTGTTGTCATGTAAATTCTTTACATGTAAAATACCTGTGAAAAACAGGCCTTATGGAACAAGTTATTATAATTAATCTTATATTTCATCCACAGAACAATTCGGGAGCAAAATATGTTACTCTGGTGTCTTAAAGATATCTCAATGAGTACGTTTACATGGACACCAATAATTTGATTTTAATACGATTAAGACAATACTCTGATTAGGAGTATATTAGCAAGCTTATGCAGAAAGCAATGTTTACTGTTGTAGTAGGGTATTTTATTATTATTTTTTTATTTAAACTTTTTTTCTTTTTTAAATACAAAAAAAATACAAAGGAAATCTACTGGTATAAACGTAGCAACCCCAGTAATAAATCAGAAAATAAAAATAAATTAAATTAATTAAAGTGAATAAATAACAAACAAATGGGGGTATTTACCAATCAAAGCAATCATAATGTTCAAATGTAATTATCAGACTCAATTGTTCCAATAAATCGTTGGCATAGCACTTATAAGTTTTGAGGAAATCCAGAAAAGGTTGCTATACAGCTTGAAATTGGTGTTGAGATTTTGGTTCCAAGGAGCTTATCCTCTCGAGCTGAATGACTTGATACAATTCACCCATCCACTCTTTGCAACATAGAGGGTCAGAAATTTTCCAGTTTCAAAGTATTTTTTTTTTTCACAAGAGTTAGGCCCATTAAATAGGGATGTTGCTGGGACTTTGGAAAAGTGTCTAATGTCTCAAAATGTCCAAGAATTGCAAGACAATAGTCCGGCTTAACCTCCTTTTGAAAAACTAAAATCGAATAAAAAGTAAATTACAAATATATTTCCAGAAATTAAAGAGTTTAGGACAAATCCAAAATGTGGGATAAAGATCCCTCTTATTTTACATCCATCATATATTGGGGAAATAAATCAAATATTTTACTTAGTTTAGTTTTTGAATAATAAATCCTATGAATTACTTATTAAACTGTATTAACCGGTGCCTCGCGTTTATTGAATAATCATGCAACCTTTTAAGGCATTCATTCCAAGTTTAATCAAGCACTTCTTCCCTAGACCAAGCTTCTTTTATATGTTTTGTACATACATCTAATTAAAAAACATTAATACACCGTGAAACTAGATGTCTAGAGCTTGGGTTTGCCATTAAACATTGCTCATGTGTGCTACATTTTGGTTTGTCAACAAAACTTGGAATGCCTCACTTGCAGGTACCAAAATAAGTCAGACCCTGGGAGTTTAAATGTAGTTTGCAGCTGACTAAAAGTAGCAAATGTACCATCTATGTACAGATCCTCAATAGACTTCAAACCTTTGTTTTTCCATACAGTAAAACCTATGTCTAATTGAGAGGGTTTAAACATATGAGTGTTCATTATGGATGTGAGAACAGATACGTCAGGTAATTTAACATGTTTCCTAATCTGGTTTAATATCTGTATTGAGTTTTTGATTATTGGATTAAATCCAATTAGCATTGATGAGGGAGACTGTTTGGGGAAAAAAGCAGGACTGGAAGAGAAGATGTAGTTAAATATAGTGTATCAAGTCTGAGCCATAAGGGATCGGTCACATTAAAAGTTTCACCAGGTATACCCCTCTACAAGTAGGATAATGCCCTAATATGTGCTGCCCAATGATAGAATTTGAACACTGGGAGCCCCAAACCTTCTATCTGAGTAGGCTTCTGTAAGTGTGTTTTTGCAATACAGGGGGTCTTATAAGACCACATAATTGAATCCAAAAGTTTGAAAAAAGATATGGATATTTAGATAGCAAATTTTGGAAAAGGTATAGAAATTGAGGCAAAATGACCATTTTAATTGCATTCATTTTGCCAGTCATAGATAACAGAAGGAGTCTCAAGTGTTCTATGTTTTCTTTTAATTTGCCAGTTCTGGCTAAATAGTTTAATTTGAATGTCTGTTTTGGGTTTTTAGAAACCACAATCCCCAAATAGGTGAAATGTTCTTTGACTATTTTAAAAGGCAAGGGGCTAATCTGGTTTCCATTTGTGTGACTGGCAAGTGACATAATTCACTTTTGGACCAGTTTATAGTGTACCCAGAAATGTATACAAAAGCATTAATATAGCCAAGTAGAGGGGGGAATCGATTTGGCAGGCTCAGAAAGATAAATTAGTACGGGCTTACTCACACTAGGCTATCGAAACCATGCCCAGGCACTTTTCCCAGTTCGTTTGGCAAGTGTGAGTGCTCCGAAACGGGCCCAGGCACAGTTCAGTTCGCTGGCCCAGTTGGAAGAGGTGTGCGGTTCACTTGGGCTCAACTGTGCCTGAGCCTGAAACTGAAGATGCAACATCTCTTTTAAGGGACTGTTTCACATTGATTTATTAATTATTCTTACTTTTCAATGAACGCAAACTGTCATAGTTTATTAAAGATACAAACCCCCCACTGCACGACAGCTGCACCTCCTAATACTTGCAACACGATGACTTTTATGATAACTTATGAGCGTCAAAAGTTTTGGTTCTGTTCAGCAAAAGATCTGTGTGTCTCTCCTCTGTTAAACTGAACAGTCACCTCATCGATGACGTAAGCTGGGTCGGGCTCAGAAGATAAAGATGCAGTGTGAGTGCAGGGCGAGGAGGAGAGGGGAGGGGATAACCCCGCTTCGGCAGGGTTCAAGTCAACCATGCATAGTGAGAGTACGCCCTATGTCATCAGCATATAGGCTGACCAGAGCTTCATTATTTCCGTCCCATTTATTTGTGGGTGACAACTGATCCCCACCGCTAGTGGTTCTAACGCACTACAAAAACTAAGAGGACAGAGTGGTCCTTGCCTAACTCCCAGTCCAATTGAAGTATGTCATGATTTATTAGAATTTGTCAAAATGGATGAGCAAGGACTTGAATACAATTTTTTTTACCCATTTTATAAAACTGCTCCCAAATCCAAATTGTTCAAGTGTTTTTAGAATAAATGGCCATTCTATTTGATAAAGCCTTTTGAGTGTCTAGTGAGATTATTGCACCTGACGTGTCTCTACCAGAATCCTTTTATAAGAGTTTGTTCATTTGTTAAGAAGGAGACGAGCATTACAAAAGGATAAACGACCTGGTATAAACCCAGTTTGGTCTGGATGCACCATTGTTGAGACATTTTGTCCGATTCTGTTTGCCAATATTTTTATTATAACCTTCTGGTCGAACTTGAGAAGCGATATAGATCTATAATTGGCCGGGTCTGTGTTGTCTTTTCCTTTCTTAAATAAAACACAAATATTGGCAGCATATAATGAATTAGGGGGGTTGTTATTTTCAAAAGAGTTGTTAATCATTCTTGATAAATAAGGGGCTAGCTTTAAAGAAAATCTTTAATAAAAATCACACCCGAAGCCATCCGGACCTGGTGCTTTGCCAGATGGAAAAGATTTGATGGCTTCTAGGATATTTGCTTCAGAAAATGAATCCTTCAAATCTGCTTTTGCAATTTCATCCAATTGGGGAAGGTTATCAAAAAATAATCATGGTCTTCTTGAGTAGCGTTGCATTTTGATGAATAAAGGTCTAAATAAAAATTCATAAAAGATTCATTAATGTTTCTTGGTTGCTCACAATTTCACCTGTTTTTGATTTTTATTTGATGTATGGTTTGTTTTACTTGTTCTTCCATAAGCTGTCTTGCTAATAAGGTTTCCGGTTTGTCACCCAGTTCAAAATGTTTTTGTTTTAATTTGAGTAAAAGATTTTCAAATCTTTTGCCTAGAATTCAATTATATTCATATTTTAAAGTGGGTATCTTATTATAGTCCTGTTGAGATCCAGATTTTCTATATTCATTTTCTAGTATTGGTAATTTTCAATTGTTACCAGCCTACTATTACATTTTTTTTCTTAATCGCAGAGTTATAAGCAATAACGTGACCCCTCATGACTGCCTTAAGTGTGTTCCATGTTGAGTCAGAAACTTGGCCATTATCGTTATTCACCAAGAAATCATCCAATTTAATATTTAGGTATTTTTCATCTTTTTTTTTTCATCATTTTTATCTTAGAAGCCAATATATGATCAATCCTGGTGTAGGATTTATGTACATGCGAATAAAAGGAATATTCCCCATCTATTGGGTGTTGCAGCATCCAAATATCTACCATGTTTCTGTCTTTTATCAGTCTATTGAGGATCTGTACTGAGGTTATGTTAGGAGGTGGTTTAGAGGATGATCGATCTAAATTTGGGTCTAAATAACAATTAAAATACGAACTTTTCTTAAAGAATTGAGAGTCATTGACATTTGGGCCATATATATTTATCATTGTAATATGCAGCGAGTTAAGTTGTCCTGAAATCATTACAAATCTGCCCTGTGGGTCTGTTTTCATTAAATCAAGTTGAAAGAAATACCTTTCCGAAATAAACTCCCCTGGCCTTACTATTGAAAGGGGCCTGATAAACCTGGGAAATCCAGTTTGCTCTGAGTTTGTGCTCTTGTCCCATAGCAATATGGATTTTTTTGAAGAAATAAGATGTCTGCTTTAAGTGACTTCAAATATGTGAACACTTTGCCTCTTTTAATAGGATGGCCAAGTCCTTTAACATTCCAGGATGTCAAAGTTAAAGTAGGATTTTCTCTATTGTGTTGGCTATTGCCTTTCATTTACACTTTGTAACACATCTGCCTCCCGGAGAGTAAAGAAAAAATTTTTACATTTTACATCAATGATGTGAATGTTATGAACCAACCATCGCGCCTCAAATTACTTCCCCTAACGAAGCATTATGGCTACCCTATAGTAACTAGAGCACTAAGTTCTTGAAGCTGACTATAAAGATAAGTTAACACTTTAAATTAAGCTAAATGTAAAACAGAAATAGAATATTATAATAGATAATCCACAACTAAGTATTTTTCAAAAAACAAAAGGTAATAATAAAGCAGTATTCAACGACTGTCTCTCTGCATACGCCATAACTCTACAATGATGCATTTATACTTGATCCGTCCAGCTACTTGTCTCAAATCTTTTTTTATATATAGCTTTGCGTCTGCGGTGGCGCCGTGGGTAGCACTGTCACCTCACAGCAAGAAGGTCACTGGGTCGAGCCTCGGCTGAGTCAGTTGGCATTTCAGTGTGGAGTTTGTATGTTCTTCCTGTGTTCGTGTGGGTTTAAGGGTTAGGGTTGGGGCTAGGTTTCCAAAGTCATGGTGTATTGGGTAAGCTAAATTGTCCATAGTGTGTGTGAATGAGAGTGTATAGGTGTTTCCCAATGATGGGTTGCAGCTGGATAGGCATCCGCTGTTAAAACATATGCTGGATAAGTTGGCGGTTCATTCTGTGGGCCCCCTGATTCATAAAGGGACTAAGGCGAAAATAAAATGAATGAATGAATGAATGAATTAAGTAATAGCTTTGTGTCTGTGGGAGATGTAAACATTTTAGTATTTTCATTGCAAGTGAAGCAAAGCTTGGTGAAGCAAAGCTTGTTCCATTATCTTGGCCGTGTAGTCAGGGAAGAACATCACTCTGTGCCCTTGGTATTCAGTCTGTCATCCCTGTCTAAGGCACAAGATCTTTTCTTTGTCCTGAAAGTAGTGAATCTGCACAAATATTGCAGATTATTTGATTTACCACCTTCCAGGAATTTTGGCTGCAAAGTTCGGTGCGTGCGGTCGATGATAAGGGTCTTAGTAAAATTCTGGAAGAGTTGCATAATCATTTCCACCACAAACTCGGTTGACCTTCCCCTTTCAGCTCCTTCTGGTATGCTGACAATTCTGATGTTATTTTGGTGCGATCGGCCCTCCAGGTTGTTAAGCTTGTGCTTGAGCATCTTCTTTTTTTTGCTTAAAGTATCAAGGGAAGTTTCCAGAGCATGGATGCGTGATTTGTGATCGCCCGTCTGTCCCTCTATTGTCTCGACTCTTTCAGTTAACTCTCGGGGTCATTTTTTTGTATAGTTCAGAGAGTCTCTTCAAGATTATCGAATCTCTCATCTAGATTCGTTGATAATTTTATCCGAGATATTCTCCATCATGCAGCTGGAAGGGCATTCGGTGCGTAAAACATATGCTGGATAAGTTGGCGGTTCATTCCGCTGTGGCGACCCCAGATTAATAAAGGGACTAAGCCGAAATGAAAATGAATGAATATTCTCCATCATTTTCAACATGTCTTTACCTTCTTGTCCGAGACTCGTTGTTTGCTCAGCCGTCGCCATGTTGTTACTAGTCTGCAATTTTTATCCACTTGATTGTAGAGACGGTGGAAAGCACAGCTACCTTTTACGTTGCTCCATAGTGCCCTCCAGTAGGTTTTTAAGTAATCAATGGTCCATCCCAATGGCACTGTCTTCCAGTGAGCAATAGCCATGGAGGGCGGAGCCACACCCTGTACCATTAGACTCAGGGTAAATCATTAACAGACTGCTTGTTAATTTCACGTGGTGAAATATCTTGTAGGTTTGTAAATATATTGCATAAAATGTTACAAGATGAATACTGTTTGTACTACTAGTTTTTCATTTACACCAATGTTTTGCAAATGCCACTAGCTTTTGTTTAGTACCAGACATCATACATTTCAGACACATAGATTACATCTGCTATAAGGGTTAACTCTCAGGGGTCTGAGGTGATTTTGAGGCCCCTAAGATGTTTTGACATGCCCTGACATATGTGCTTATTTCAGCTACTTATTACATAGTATTGGTCAGCATGTTTTTTTTTTTTGTATTTAGAACAAACTGTGTTAAAATAATATGTAAGAAATATTGATGTACATGCTTGCGTTTTTTAGAAAAAAAATATGATGCGTGTTTAGTAGGTTTTGGAGAAAAAATGTAGCTGAAATAAGGTCCAAAAAACCACACTGAATGGGCCTGAACAACACTTAAGTAACCAGTCTTGTAGGCTAGAATATTTACTTCACAAATATGTCAAAATTGTGTTCTCTCATTCAAAGAAAACATTACAATGATTTACATTTTGTAAAGTCTATTTTGGGTCATCTCAGCTGTATGCGTGGGAGTGACGATGGTCATGAATAATTCACAGCTGGAGAGACAAAAGAGACTTCGCTGACCACTGGCTAATGTTCACCTATCAAGGGTATTGTAAAGCAATGTAAAGCAATGCATTGTAAAGCTAGCCCAAAATAAATGGTTGCTGTATTATGACCATGTAAACACTAAACAATATACAGTGCTTAGCGTATATAAGTACACGCCTCACAAATCTATCTTTTAATTTCATATTTTTAATAGGAAGCTATACAATATTATATTTGTGCATATACATTAGATTAGTCAGTACTGAAGCCAAATCCGGAGCTTATCTAACAAAATAACTTACGATAATGGTCCAAAATTAGTACACCCAAATTTATAGAGAACAAACAGTCAAAAGGAGAGAAAACAATCAGACACGACACAAATCAACAACATCACTGACTAAATCTTGGTGCAGGGTTTAGGTAATTTGGAATGCTCTGATGTAGGAGAGCGTAGTTTAATTTTATCAGAATTCAGGTTATTAGGACTAACCGAGGTATTGAAGGTTCAACAAAATGGTAAAGGCATTATCTCAATCAGTAATAAGTAATTTTGGTCAGCATTATCGCATCTGAGCATGCACTTTTAACAACTTTTGGATGGCCTTTACTCACGTGTGGAGAAAGAAGGCAAGTGTCAAAGTCAACATATACCCTACAATGCTGTTTTGATGGCAGTCAAACCAATAAATTTCATTCTTTGCCCTCAATACCTTTTTCAGTTCTGGATTAAAGATGAAGAAATGCAATAAACAAAACTTTTTGAGTTTGTCCTAAAACTTGTCTTCAGACAGGTGCTACAACGTTAAATTATCAATACAGTGATCACACCTTTAGGACATGTGAGGCTTGGTAAAAGGAGTAAATCCTAATTTTGAGTTTTGGATTTAAACATCAGCTGTGTGGGGTTCCCTGATGAGGCAAGAGAAAAGGCAAGTGAAGGAAATAAAGAGGGAAAGAAAAGAACAAAGACAAAGGGACACTGAGGGAGGTTAGAACAACAAACAAGTGTCACGTGTAATAGCTCCTCTCTACTAGAGATTGGTCCTAGCAGTGCAATGGAGGAGAGAGTGTATGGGTATTGGGTTTAGGAAACATAGCTAGGTGTCTTCCTAAAATCGCACAAATGACAAAACATGTTAGTGTTGTATCAGAGTGTAGAATAGTGGGTCTGTGTCAGCAGGTTGCTTCCCACCCTCCCCTCCACCCTTCCTTGTCACTCGAAGTTGAGGGACTGGAGTTGGCATGGCACAGATAGGATTTTAATTGATTCTGAGTTCAGAGGGGTGGCAAATGACCAAGACAGCACTCTTAAGAATTTGAAGGGTTTCATCCACAAGTGTTTGTGTGATGCAGTGGTGACATGATGCATCAGGTGTTGAGTTAGCGTTTAACTCTGCTGTTAGGTACTGGAACAGTATCTTGTGTATTTGAAGTGATGGTGTTTACAGTTTTCTGTAAGTGAGGTGAAGAAGTGCTATTTTGTGAGTTTAGCTGGTTCAGGTGGCTGCTGCCGAATCTGGCAGAATCAGGTTTGCCTTTCTTTTCCCACTTCCGATCCGGTTCCCTTCGTTTGAAGAACTCTTTCAGGATCATTTTCATCAGTTTTTGAGGGTCAAAACATGGTAATATCTTTTGTTCTGGGAATTTTGTTTGAGCTCGATCAGCGTGGAATCTTTGTGGGTTGTTTCGTTAACCTCTTGAGCTGGTTGCTCCAAGGTGGTGGTGTTTTTCCTTGGAGGTACTACTGGATTCCCACAAGCTTGTCCCCCTTTGGCTGTTCTACTGTTTAGGACTGGTTTCAGCATGATAGTCTCGTTGTCTTTTGAACGATGACACATTCCACTCCCTGGGTGGTAGTTTAGCATTGTCTGGGCAATGGGCACACTCAAGTGTTGAAGTCATAATCAGCAGTGATTTTGGCACTCTTTTCTGAAGTCATCTTTTGTTTGATGTAGGCTTTCTGTGCCAAATCTCACAATTGCTTATTGCGTGTGGACATGCAAGGACCCCAAGATGGTGGCTTACCCAAGGATGAAGGTTTCTCAGGAAGAGCAAGATAGCAGCCCTAAGTACTATATGTGTGCAAGGCTGCTTCTGAGGTTAGATACCACAGTAGTGATGTGAAGTTCGGATCTTTTCCTCGAACCGGATCTTTTCTGACAATCCTTCCATGTTAGGACTTAACATACCAAAAATATGTAGTCAGCAATCATAATTTCAGTTTATTTTAATTAAGAAACAATTAAGTTTTTGCTACCCAACTGAAGCATGATTCACTTATTTAAATTCAATTACGACTTGCTGTTATGAAATAAACGTACATTTCGCCACATACTCTCATTTAAGCCCTTGGTTTACGCACACTGCAGTTGTTCAAGTTTAGTTCAGTCACAGTAGGCTTTCATGTACTGTTTGTGTTCGGTTCACCTGCTGAATCACGCATGTGCCGTATTATCAGTTCACTGGTTCTCGAATCTGATCCCTCTGTAAGCCTACTGTTCTAATAACTGAATAACTCCAATAATTTGATTATTGTGAGTCAGAGGGGGCTATCAGGCATGTTAAAAAATTTATTTGTGGATAAGTGTTTACTGGAGACGCGAATCGTTTCAAATGATTCAGTACGATTTTGTGAACTAGTTCAACCAGTTCACTTAGACGATCCTGATCGCGAATGAATCGTTCTTTTTAGCTAGATCACTACTATGGAAATAAAACTCATTATTGGGCACAAATGTGTTAAATGAATACTTTTAAGTGTCTGCTTGGGTTGTACTTAATGCTGTCACCCTGCTGCTGTCATGTCCACTCGTTGTTTTTGTCACGGGAGCAACAGTGAGGACTGATTGGAGGAGGACCAGCTTGATCTGGCCAATGGCATTAGGATTACAGACTTTGAGGTGCTGAACGGTCAAACAACTGGCAGCGCAAAGCCAATAGAGTACTCTAGGCTTATGCATTAAAAACATTTACAAAAAACGAAGGACATTTCTGCTATAATTTTAGTTAGTTTCAGTTAGTTTTGTATGTACACAATACAGTTTCAGTTAGTTTTAGTTTTTTTTTAAATAACTCATTTTAATTTTTATTTCAGTTAAAGAAAATGTTTTAAAATTTTAGCTTTTTTTTTTCGCTCATTTTCATTAACTATAATAACCTTGTAGGGTATATTAAATCAACATTTGTCAAAGCCTTTTCCAAGAAAGGGGAGAAAATTAGAAATATATATAAAGTATATATGTATGTATGTAT
>CAIGQW010055124.1:205085-215486 GCA_903798125.1 Danio choprae | reverse complement strand
TTACTATAGATTGTTCATATGAGGGTATATTACACTACAATACATCACAGTTTACTGTAGTAAAGCTAAAGCATACAGTTAGTTAACACTACAGTATGCTGGAGGATTTGTGGTTGTGAATAGTACTATAATACATACAGTGTAATACTCTTTATTGCTCAAAAATACTATGGTAAATGTAAAACCAGCGAGTAAACTATGTTTTGAATGTACGGATACTCGTGTCTTACCTTGCTGCATGTCTCCCTGCTTTATATTTGCTGTGGTTGAGATTCAGACTGTTGTGTGCAGTGCTCTCCTGCAGGACTGTTCCCATATTCCTCAAATATATCCTACAATTGTCTTTCCAGCTGAGCGTTCATCCATTCTTCTTCTTTCTCCCTCGATTAATCTTCCCCCTCTGTCTGTCGCTGATCCCTGTAATAATCCACCGAGCATCAGTACCGATCTACCGTAAATAATTCAGCAACCGGATCAGTCTGTCTGTAATCAGACGCATCGCTCAAAGCAGGCGTTCAGGTGCGGTTCCCTAATCGATGGGCTTTATTTAGGGTTAATTGTCTGAAACCTGTTATTTAAATGAGGACATTTACGCAGGCGTGTTTTCCAGCTGTGTGGATGCTGAAGGGCGCGTTGTTATATGGGAGATGTAGTAGTCGGCAGGCTCAGAGTCGCTGTATAGACGTATATGATACTGTAAACATACATGTGTGGTGGGACCCCATCAGTGTTGCCAGGTCCGCGGTTATCCCGCGGAATTGGGGCTACTTTTGCTGTCCGCGGGTTGTTTATTTATATTTATTTCATATTTATTAATACGATTTATTATGCTCATATAAGACGTAAAAGAAGTAATATAAATCAATAAATCAATCGTTATAGTGTTTATTTCTATTGTGTTTTTACTTTTTCTGACATTGTGAACCGCTGTTTTTTTTTTAAATGTGCTGTATAAATAAAATTGAATTGAAATAGTAATATCATTTTAATATTTACCTTAATATTTTTAATATTTACTTTCTCCCTATGGAAATACCACATTTGTTTAGGGATTGGGCTTGTTTTTTTGTCCCATTGGGCTACTTTTTATCGTGAATACCTGGCAACCCTGGACCCTGTAAACAGAATTACATCGGCTACAGAAGCGTGCAAACATTATTGACGGTACAAATAAGAAACGGAAGTGTTTATGTGTGGTTTTCGGGCTAGAGAATGTCTTATTTGATGCACGGTGGTCTAATAATAATCGTCGGTGTGTGCTGGTTTGGCTTCACCTCCCAGCAGGACCACCGGTTAAATGTCAAAGGCTGTCTATCTCCGCGTATTTTATTACAATCTCTCTGGGGGAAGAAGAGCTCTTGTCTACTTTAACATTAGGATTTGTGTGCATATTCATTCGTTTTAACTGCACGTCCCGAGGGGAGTTCTTCGTAAAGTCAGGTGCCTTATAAATCACCACTCTCTTCCCCAAGGTAAGGCAATCTGCTGCTGATAGATGTACAGTAGTGAGTTTCTACGAGCCCTCAACACTATTGCTTTATGCATTTATAACATATTAAATTCCCACATGAATAAAGTATTATAGTAATTGTATAGTAAATACATGTGTTCTTGAACCATACTATAGTAAAGTGTATTGTACTCTGTATAATATATTAATATTGTAAGAACTGTAATAAATACTGTAACCAATAGTTTAGTTTTTACTACAGTAAGCTATGCTGTATTGTAGTATAATTAATATACCATATATAGTTATAGAAACAAAAAGTGAATTAAAATAACAACAATATTAGATGATACTTTATTTTGTATTTACATTGTAATTGTATCTCTGAGTACTAAGCATTTAACTTGAATGTGTGTGTGTGCGCGTGTGTGTGTGTGTGTGCGCGTGCGTGGCCCAGGTCTTGCACTGGTATATTTCTTGGCAATCACAAAAATACATTGTGTGGGTTATTCTTTGCCTAAAATATTAGAATATTAATAAAAATCATGTTCCATGAAGGTCCATGAAGACATTTAGTATATAACTTAATGTAAATATATCAAAACTCAATATTTGATTAGTCATGAGCATTGCTCATTGATTTGAACAGTTTTTAGGTGATTTTCTTCATGTTCAGATTAGTTTGAACCCACAGATTGCAGATATTGTTCAGATATCCAAATACTGTCCTATCCTAACAGTATACATCAATGGAAAGTTCATTTATTCAGCTTTCAGATCATGCATACATTTCCATTTACCAAAATGTACACTTCCAAATGGTTTTGTGGTCCAGGGTCACACACACACACACACACACACACACACATATATATACACAGTAATCAATGTTGGCACGTTATATATATATATAAATATATATATATATATTAGTGTTGGATAAAAAAATTATCATGATTAATCAAAATGTTTGTTTTGACATAATGTACGTGTGTATTATAGATTTATTATGTATATGTGATAGAAACATTCATTCATTCATTTTCTTTTAGGCTTAGTCCCTTTATTAATCTGGGGTCGCCACAGCGGAATGAACCGCCAACTTATCCAGCATATGTTTTACACAGCGGATGCCCTTCCAGCTGCAACCCATCACTGGGAAACATCCACACACACCCATTCACACTCATACACTACAGACAATTTAGCTTACCCAATTCACCTATAGCGCATGTCTTTGGACTGTGGGGGAAACCGGAGCACCCGGAGGAAACCCACGCCAACACTGGGAGAACATGCAAACTCCACACAGAAATGCCAACTGACCCAGCCGAGGCTCGAACCAGCGACCTTCTTGCTGTGAGGCGAACGTGCTATCCACTGCGCCACCGTGAGGCCCCTATAATATTATTATTTTATTATTATTATTCTAACATTATTTCCTCTTCCTCTTTTGCTTCTAGAAATCCCCCTGAGAATGGAGTCCCACCCGCACGTCTCAGGACCCGCCTTACAGTTCACAAGTGCAATTGGCGAACTATCAAAACCCATCAAAACCTTTCATCTGCGCAACATTTACAACCCCAAACCCCCTCCTCAGCGCCCCCCAGTGGCCATACGACCACCCAGCCCCAAAGCAGGATTCGTTCCTCCTCATCAGGATCTCGTGATCCGCCGCCGGCTGTCCTGCGAGCCGGAGCCCAAACCCATCATGAGAAGAAGAGCCAAATCCCTCTCGTCCTCCAGCGATCAGCAAACCTGCAGGAATGTCCAGGTCCGCTTCGTGGACTCCCTCGGCCTGCAGCTGGAAGATGTCAAGTTCTTCAAATCCAGTGAAGATCCCCTGGTGCCGGTCCACGTCATCACACGCCTGCTGGCCAGCTCTGAGCTGGCCTCCAAGAAAAACCTGGAGCTCTCCTTACCTTATTTCCAGCCCTCCTTCCCTGACAATATGACCACCGATATGTCTGCGTTCACCAGACGCTTGTTCCGGCAGAGAGTGTGTCTGGAGCGGCTCTTTTGCTCGGAGCTGGGCATCACTGGAACTGCACAAGTGCTGAATTTGTGCTTCCAGAAAGAGGTCATAGTGCGCTACTCCTTCACCGACTGGAGGAGCAGTGCGGACTGTAGAGCCGGCTGGGTGTGCAGCGTCCACAGGGGGGATCTGGAGTCCGACGTTTTTCGTTTTCTCCTGCCGGTACCTCCATTCATCATGCAGCCGGGCGCCGTGCTGCAGTTCGCCATCTGCTTTCGGGTGCCAGGATCTGAGTTCTGGGACAACAATGATGGATGTAATTATAAACTGACCTGCCAGACGTACAAACTGACCGTCCCTAGAGAGTGTGAAGACAGCCTAGTGCATTTCATTTGAGTGTACACCAAACATTTTACACACATACACATATGGTGGTATTGGAGGTTTTTGAGGACTCTCCATAGGCATAATAAGGGTGTGAATTACAGGGGCGTTTGGGGGAGATTCATTCATTTTCCTTCAGCTTAGTCCCTTAATTATTAGGGGTCACCACAGCGGAATGAACCGCCAACTTATCCAGCATATGTTTTACACAGCGGATGTTCTTCCAGCCACAACCCAGTATTGGGAAACACCCATACACACTCATACACTACAGACAATTTAGTTCATCAATTCCCCTATACTGCATGTGTTTGGACTGTGGGGGAAACCGGAGCACCCGGAGGAAACCCACGCCAACACATGAACATGCAAACTCCACACAGAAACGCCAACTGACCCAGCCGAGGCTCGAACCAATGACCTTCTTGCACATTATAAGGGCACCTATTATGCAAAAATCACTTTTATAAGGGGGTTAAACACAGTTGTGTGTCAGCAGTGTGTGAAAACACGTTGATTGACATTCTCCCTTTGTACGTGTCATCAGAGGGGGAAAGCCCCGCCCACTAGTGACTATCTCCCTCTCATTAGCATAAACAGCAGCCCTGAGTGAGAAGCAGCCGTCTGTCCATTAGCCATACGAGTGTTTGAGCTGCTGAAGATAATGTCAGCTCAGACTAAGAGGATTATAAATGTGGAGTGATTTATCTGAATCATACTGCCACATGTAAACATATTTACACACATGGTTTACATACTTTTCCAAATAATATGTAAATGTTTTTAATAAAATCTGCATATAATTTCACTTTTTATTCAGTTTTTGTATTATGTATTTATATATTGTATTATTTTTTTATATAAAGTTTTTTTTATCTTATTTGATGTTATTGTTTAGGGCCTCACGGTGGCCCTAGTAGCACGATCGCCTTACAGCACGAAGGTCACTGGTTCGAGCCCCGGCTGGGTCAGTTGGCGTTTCTGTGTGGAGTTTGCATGTTCTCCCCGTGTTGGCGTGGGTTTCCTCCGGGTGCTCCGGTTTCCCCCACAGTCCAAACACATGCGCTATAGGGGAATTGGGTAAGCTAAATTTTCCGTAGTGTATGTGTGTGAATGAGTGTGTATGGATGTTTCCCAGAGATGGGTTGCAGCTGGAAGGGCATCCGCTGTGTAAAACATATGCTGGATAAGTTGGTGGTTCATTCCGCTGTGGCGACCCCAGATTAATAAAGGGACTAAGCTGAAAAGAATATGAATGAATGAGTGTTATTGTTTAGTTAAACACAATACAACCTGCTTTGCTTCTGTGGTTCCTACAGTTATGAATACTATAGCTCATTCATTCATTCATTCATTCATTCATTCATTTTTTTTTGGCCTAGTCCCTTTATTAATCAGGGAATGAACCACCAACTTATCCAGCAAATGTTTTACGCAGCGGATGCCCTTCCAGCTGCAACCCATCAATGGGAAACACCCATACACTCTCATTCACACACATAAACTACGGCCAATTTAGCTTACCCAATTCACCTGTACCGCATGTGTTTGGACTTGTGGGGGAAACCGGAGCACCCCGAGAAAACCCACGCCAACATGGGGAGAACATGCAAACTCCACACAGAAACGCCAACCGACCCAGCCGAGGCTCGAACTAGCGACCTTCTTGCTGTGAGGCAACAGCGCTACCCACTGCACCACCCTTACTATAGCTTAATCCTGTATAGCAAAACCATGGTACAAAAAAAACATGTTTCAAACTCGAGTCCTTTAAAATAGTCGTGGTTCCTACAGTGTTATCATACAATATCACTATAGTATAACCATGTTGTTTTTAAACCACAATAAAACAAAAGAATATGGTTACTATAGTCATATTTATATGTATACTATAGCCATATTTATTAGTTTTACTATAGTAAAACCATGGTTACTTTTCGTAAGGTTACTTTGAAGTTCGTTTATTCACATGTGAGTGACGGTCAGTGTGTATTGGACATGTTTTGTGTGCTCTTCTAGATCTTTCCCCGACAGAGAGCTGAAGGCATCTGAGGAAGCCCAATAATGCACTTCTGACCCAGTTCAGCTGTATGAGCACATGATCTGAGGTCAGCTCTTAAAATATCCGTCGTCTTTAAACCAAACACAAAATGACTATATTTAAAGCTTCGCCTTTGCCACACATTTGGACAGTTGTTGCAGCGCAGATCTGAAATTCTCGCTCTGGTGTCGATTATTTAGCCTGCACAGCTCGTGTTTCCCCCTACCGACAAACTTCCGCTGAACGGTTAATGTGACTTTTTTTAATTTCATACGGTTCCTTTTACAGCACGGACGTTGTAATGTTATTAAAATATAATCAGTTAAATAGACAGAAGGATTAATTTAATTGTTCAAGTGTAAAACGAGATGAAAAGCCATTTAAACACAAACACACACACGCCGTCAGGATCAGCAGGCGAGCGCAGATCTCCGTTGAAAACACTGTGGTAAAATAAATGTTCGTATTTTAAAGACATGACGCAGACCAACGTAATTTAATGCAGTGCTTCTTGTACACTCTGATACCCACTTTATATCGTATATCAATCAGGCAGTGAAGGTCAGTAATTATAAAAGAAAACAGACCTTAAACGTGGCGATTTTGTAACAGCGCAACAGTTCACCGGAAGCGTTTTAACTGGGCTACTGCAAATTAAAAGTCCTTCTGCAGTAAATAAACCAACATATTCGGTTTCTCCCTGCTATATCACAAATCATTTCCCTCATTTATTATGACTACTATTTATTTAATTTAATTGTGTAACCATTTACAATCATTAACTGAGGTTTGTTTTTAAAGAAAGCACACTGTAAGCAGTTCTGCGAGCAGACAGCAGATGGCGCTGTGGATCTGGAGGAGGAGAGGGACTGGGGAAAGTGAAGACATTACATTTGTATTTATTTAAAATGCTATATCACGTAGAAAGAAATAATCGAGATAAATATAAATTGTTGGAAATTTGAACATCATTTAGCAATAAACAAAGCCTATTAATACTTTCAGGCACTTGTGGCTGAAGTCTACAACCATAATGACATGAAATAAATAAATACAGTGATATAAACTCCTCTTCACTTTTATATATATTATATATATAGGCATATTTACAACCAGAATCATTTTATAGCAACTTAAAAGACGATTATTTTATATATTTTAATATCTAGAGTTCAGGATACTTAAATATTGATGGCCAAAACACATTATTTGGAACATTATTTTACCCCTATTATGATATTTGTGACCCTGAACCACAAAACCAGACATACATGTAATTTCTTTAGAAATCTAAACATTATTTACTCATAAAGAAAGCATATATTAATATTTTAGGGTATTGTAGTTAAAGTTTACATACTGTAATAACATTTATAAGGCACACTGTAAAAATACAGGCTTCCACACAGTTTATTCATGTTGTCCAAACACAAATTGTTTAAGCTAACTTAATTGTTTTTACAAATTTAAGTGGATTAAACATAAAATGATTAAGTTGTCGCAAAAACAAGCAAGAATTGTTTCTTTAAATAGCTCGTATTAAACAAGCAGCAAGAAAATCTATGAGGATTTATGAGACTATCTATAGGTGTAATGTATTTTATACAGTCAAAAACACTTATTATATAAACCCAACCCACATAGGAAACATTCGGAAAATGTAGAACTTTGAATTATGATTTTTAAGCGTTTTGAATTATGAGGACACAAGGCCATGTCCTCATAAACCACATCAGTGTTGTAATACCTACGTCATACCTATGTCATTATTCACATTTCTCTCCTTGTAAACCATTAAAACCAGTACTTGAAAAGATGATTTATGATTTATTGTTTAACAATCTTGGTTTGTTCTGCACCAAAATCTCTGTTTCTTTCTACAGGATAAAGCTCATCTGTGTGTGGTCCTGTTGCATCCAACCTGAAATTCCTCAAGATGAAGCTCCTGGAGTCTGGGAGTGATGATATTTGATGAGGAGATCAGGGTTGTGCTTTGACAGAGGAATATTTAGCGCCGCAGACATGCTCTTGTTCAATGAACGCAGACTGACCCAGTTAAAGAGCTCATCTCTTATGCACGAGCTTTAAATGCGCTCATTAATATTAATAACAAGGAGTGTCATGTAAATAACTAGACTGTAAGCGGAATATAACCATTATAAGAGATTAGATGTGGATTTCATAGTTATCTATTATGCCCCTTTTTACAAGATATCAAATAAGTCTCTGATGTCCTTAGAGAGAGTGTGTGTGTGTGTGTGTGTGTGTGTGTGTGTGTGTGTGTGTGTGTGTGTGTGTGTGTTTCAGCTCAAAATACCACACTAATAATGTTTTCTAGCTCTCTGAAACTGACCCTTTTAGGCTGTGATCATAATTGTGGAGTTTTGGTGACTGTCGCTTTAAATGCAAATGAGATTGTGCTCTTTTCAGAAGAGGGCGGAGCTTCAAATGCCTGTGTGTCAGCATAGTGGCAGATTCAAAAACAGCACTAGCGTTATCAGTGTGCTGTTGGCTGTTTATGCTAATTAAGGAAGAGATGGGCACTAGTGGGCGGGGCTTTCCCCCTCTGATGACACGTACAAAGGGAGAATGTCAATCAAAGTGTTTCTGCAGACTGTTTTTATCAAGTCTGATTATAACAAATACAATTCATTCATGTTTATCATTAGAGGCTGGAGATATTCACACACTGCTGACACACAACTGTGTTTAAACCCCCTTATAAAAGTGAGTTTAGCATAATAGCCCCCTCAGATAAACTCTAAAGCCATATTCTGCTTTACTTGATCACTCCCCGACTCTGAGCTGTGTGTGTTTTTACTGATGCCACTCATTCCTCACACTGTTCCGGCTGTGAATAATCTAATCATGCTGTGGATCTTATGCAAATACAACTCTACTGAGAATAGATGAAATAATGCGAGTGTTAAAAACACACCAGACGCTCTTACATAACCACTGCTGATCTGACACAGAGGTATTTTATTATTCATATATAGTCTGTCACACAAGTCTTCATTCATTCATTCATTTTCCTTTGGCTTAGTCCCTTTGTTCATCAGGGGTTGCCACAGCGGAATGAACCGCCAACTATTCCAGCATATGTTTTACACAGCGGATGCCCTTCCAGCTGCAACCCAGTACTGGGAAACACCCACACACACTCATTCACACACACACACTCGTACACTACGGCCAATTTAGTTCATCCAGTTCCCCTATAGCGCATGTGTTTGGAAATTCACTCATTTCTGACAGGTCTTCCCATGTTGTTTTGCTGAAGCTCAGAGGGAAATGTGATTAGTGCAGTTCTCCATCATCGGACACCACTGACCCGCTTTCTGCAGATCCTCTATCATGATGGAAAAACCACAACGCCTGCAAATACAGCCTTCACTTCTGGCCCAACATGTAATCTGCTTATTACTCACACGAGAAAACAACACCAGAAATGACTGTAAAACTGATATTCTCCTGTGCTCCGACATTATAAATCTAAAATAAATGGTTTTATTAAAGTCAGAAACATTGCTAACTGATCTATACTAACTCAATTGTACCAAATAACCCTTTAAATGGGTTAAAGCAGCCAGAAATAGCTCTTTATGTTAACAGATACAGGTGTGTGTGCATGTGTGTGTGTGTGTGTGTGTGTGTGTGTGAACGGAAATAATGAGTTCTCGTGATTTCTTGGAGGACGCTGAGACCTCCTGACAGCTTATATAAGACTACTGTATGTGAAAGGAAGTGTTTTCTGCTGTTAAAACACGTTATGAGAATCCAATCTGGCATTTTGAACACAAGACTAGAGATCATTTAGAGAAATGAGCACAGATCAGATCAGCTATCAGAATAAGGGCTGTCAGTAGAGTCAGAGGACTAATTAATGACACTTTACAACAGTCCTATTGGTTCATTCATTAGTGAAGTCCTCTCACATGATCAAACACTGAACAACGGGTCAGTCTAGCAGTTATTCATGTTTGCTGATGTTCATTTATAAATACACAACTGCTCATTCTTGAGGTTAGCTCGGACCCTTTTGGGTTGTAATAATGTTGCACTTGTTCATCAAAGCAAAATTGTGTTATTCGACTTATTCATTCATAAATCAACATGCAAACTCCACACAGAAATGCCAACTGACCCAGCCGAGGCTCGAACCAGCGACCTTCTTGCTGTGAGGCGATCGTGTTACCCACTACGCCACCGTGAGGCCCTTATTTGATTTATTTGTGCAGAAATAATTTAATTTACTTAACTTAATTAACTTTGGATAACCTATTACCTCAAATTACCATCAATCTAGCCATCTTTTCATCTATCCATCCATTCATGTTTTACTCCATCTATCCATCTTTTCATTAATCCGTCCATCCATTTTAGTCCATCCATCCATATTTCCATTAATCAACCAATCCATCCATCCATCCATCCATCCATCCATCCATCCATCCATATTTTAGCCTATCAATCTATCCAACCATGTTTTAGTCCATCAATCCATCCATATATTTGTTCATCCATCCATCCATATTTTCATTAATCAAT
>CAIGQW010055124.1:161460-172845 GCA_903798125.1 Danio choprae | reverse complement strand
CATTTAAATCAGTGAACCATAAACTGGAGATTTGTCTTGGCCAAGTCATTTAAATCAGTGAATCATTAATAGACACTTGTCCTGACCGAATCATTTGAATCAGTCAATCATTAACTCTGCACTTGATCTGAATGGATGAAGTGAATCAGTGAATCTTTAACTGGAGACTTGCCCTAACTGAATCATTTAAGTCATAAACCAGATACTTGTCCTGACTGAATCATTTGAATCAGTGAATCATTAACTGTATACTTGATTTGAATGGATCATGTGAATCAGTGAGTCTTTAACTGGAGACTTGTCCTAACTGAATCATTTGAATCATAAACCGGATACTTGTCCTGACTGAATCATTTGAATCAGTGAATCTTTAACTGTATACTTGATCTGAATGGATCATGTGAATCAGTGAATCTTTAACTGGAGACTTGTCCTAACTGAATCATTTGAATCATAAACCGGAGACTTGTCCTGACTGAATCGTTTGAATCAGTGAATCATTATTCATGCATGATGATGAACACTATGCACTGACTGTATCTAGTAAAACCAAAGCATCATCGAACAGCCACAGAACAAACAAGAAAAGCCCATTTTTGCTAAAAACCCACCAGCAACACACCAGCAACCACAAACCAAAACCCTGGAGATACTGTGGTGTGTGTTTTATGTTTTTGTCTCCAGCAACATTAGGATCTATCTCTCGCACGTCCTCAGTACGAGCTGAACTGTGAAGCTCAGGAGACGTTTGGGTTTGCTGGGTTAATGTTAATGGGAGCAGACAGTACAGCACAATTTTACATAATAGAGTGAGCAGAAGCGTCCATTAGACCACAATCTCGCTGCAGTTATTTACATCCACTGGGATCAAACACAATGTTCTCCATTAATATTTCATTAGTTCGCTGATAATCACAGCTGAGCAGAAAAACAGCGGAGTCGAGAAGACATTAGCTGAAACTGTGCTTTATTAGCACGTCACTGAGGAGGCATAACCAGCTAATGACTTCAACAACTTAAGCAAGAAATATAAATGACAAACAAAGGCCTTCTTATGAGAAACACACTCTTTTTTTGTGTGCTTATGAACCATGATCTGAAAGCGGAAATGCATCTTAGTTATTCTCTAAAGCATTGCATTAAGAGAACTGGGTCAGAATCTCCCCAAAACTACCATTAAACGACAACCTACATAATTACAGCTACTTCAGAAGGCTTACCATTAAAAAAAGCGTCTGCTGTCATGAAATCCAATCATCACAGAAAAGCAGCTTGCCATTATTAGTGTAGTTTTAGCATCACAGAAACAGAAACAAAGGCTATAACTCCCCCTACTGGTTACAGTATAGTATACCGGTTACATTCATTCATTCCTTTTCCTTCAGTGTACTCCCTTATTTATCACAGTGGAATGAACCGTCAACTATTCCAGCATATGCTTTACGCAGCAAATGCCCTTCCAGCCGCAACCCAGTACTGGGAAACACCCATACACACTCATTGACACCCACACTCTCACACTACGGCCAATTTAGTTCATCAATTCCCCTATAGCGCATGTGTTTGGACTGTGGGGGAAACCAGAGCACCCTGGTGACATGTGACATGGCACAAATCTGTATAATGACATATGTATGACACAGGTATTACAAAAAGTATGAGGACATTGCTGAGGCCAATACTATATAGGGTTTGGACAGTATAAAATGAATGGAAACCTATGTAATGTACCCACTTTTCACAAAAACAAACATGTGTGTGTGTGTGTGTGTGTGTGTGTGTGTGTGTGTGTGTGTGTGTAACATTTCAGCTCAAAATAGCACACTAATAATGTTTTCTAACTGTCTAAAACTGACCCTTCAGGCTTTGATCTTAATTGTGGTGTTTTGGTGACTGTCGCTTTAAATTCAAATGAGATTGTGCTCTTTTTATAAGAGGGCGGAGCTACAGATGCCTGTGTGTCAGCATAGTGGCAGATTCAAAAACAAGACTAATGTTCTATGCTAATGAGGGAGAAAGCATCAATAGTGGGCGGGGCTTTCCCCCTCTGATGACACACACAAAGGGAGAATGTCAATCAAAGTGTTTCTGCAGACTGTTTTCATCAAGTGTGATTATAAACAATACCATTAATGAATGTTTACCATTAGAGGCTGGAGATATTCACACACTGCTGACACACAACTGTGTTTAAACCTTGTATAAAAGTGATTTTTGCATAATAGGTCTGCTTTAAGTTAAGACACTGAATAAAGAGACTCACTTGGCGAGCTTCATCTCGATCTGCTGGCGGATCTCCTGCCGCTCCTGATCGCTGCGCACAGGGAAGATGTTTCTGTCCTCCAGCTCCTGTTTACTGGGCCGGTTACGCAGCTTTACTGCCAGAAGCTCTTTTCTTATTCGCCGTGGAAGTGTACCTGCAAAACACAAACACATACATATTTATATTAATATTTCCCAAACGATGTTGAACAGATTCAGGAATTTCTCACAGTATTTCCTATAATATTTGTTCTTCTGGAGAAAGTCTTATTTGTTTTATTTGGGCTAGAATAAAAGCAGTTTTATATTTTTTTAAGACCATTTTAAGGTCAATATTATTCGCCCCCTTCAGCAATATTAGTGTTGGATTGTCTCCAGAACAAACCACTGTTATACAATGACTGTTATACAATGACCTAATTACCCTAACTTTACCCTAATTACCCTAACTTGACCCTAATTACCCTAGTGAAGCCTTTAAATGTCACTGTAAGCTGAATACTAGTGTCTTGAAGAATATCTAGTCTAATATTATGTGCTGTCATCATGGCAGAGAGAAAATAAATCAGTGATTAGAAATGAGTTATTAAAACTATCATGTTTAGAAACGTGTTGAAGAAAATCTGCTCTCCGTTAAACAGAAACTGGAGAAAAAAATATACAGGAGGGCGAATAATTCTGACTTCAACTGTGTCTAAGGTAGGAGAAAATGCAGCACGTTTTTTATTAATGTCTTTGCATTGTGAGGACATATGCTGTCAAATTTGCTGCCGTAACTGCAGCACATTAAGCTCTCTCGGCCAACTCATCCAGGACTAGTATGGATCTAAAACACAGCCGGAGAAACACACCAGAGATGACGGACTCGTTCCAGCTGTCCTGGTCGTTGTAGATCTCATCCAGACGCATGTTCTCCTTGTTTTCTTCAGCCTCTTTCTTGTTCTCCGCTTCTCCGCTCTGCTCATTCTCAATGCTGGCTGTGCGGGACAGACGAACGTCAGAGCGCCGCTTTGGGGAACCGCGGATCTCCTTACTGTGAAAACTATATCAGACAAAGAAAAGTGCATAAAATTATTGAAAGAATAGGATGATAATGCAACTCCCTGACTGCATCTGATTTTAAATACTGTCCCACCTGAGGGTTAAATGAAATTACCAGTATTTAAAGACCATTCATTCATTCATTTTCTTTTCGGCTTAGTCCCTTTATTAATCTGGGGTCGCCACAGCGGAATGAACCACCAACTTATCCAGCATATGTTTTACACAGCGAATGCCCTTCCAGTTGCAACCCAGTACTGGGAAACACCCATACGCTCTCATTCACACACACACACACACTGTTTGGACTGTGGGGGAAACTGGAGCACCCGGAGGAAACCCACGCAAACATGGGGAGAACATGCAAACTCCACACAGAAATGCCAACTGACCCAGCCAAGGCTCAAACCAGCGACTTTCTTGCTTGTGCTACCCAATGCGCCACCATGACGCCACGTAATTAAGTTAGTCCACTATAAAAAATATAATTATGCAAAATTAATTGCAATTATTATAGTAAAATGTGCAAACCATATAACCAAAATACCTATTATATAACGAAAATAAGGGCGACGCGGTGGCACATTGAGAAGCGCTCTCGCCTCACAGCAAGAAGGTCGCTGGTTCGAGCCTCGGCTGGGTCAGTTGGCGTTTCTGTGTGGAGTTTGCATGTTCTCCCCATGTTTGCGTGGGTTTCCTCCGGGTGCTCCGGTTTCCCCCACAGTCCAAACACATGCGCTATAGGTGAATTGATGAACTAAATTGTATGTGTGTATGTGGGTGTGAATGAGTGTGTATGGGTGTTTCCCAGTACTGGGTTGCGGCTGGAAGGGCACTGTTGCGACCCCTGATGAATAAAGGGACTAAGCCAAAAAAAATGAATGAATGTTTTAATATAATGTTAACATATACTTTCTCTGTGAATTTATGTTTGAAGTTTTTACTGCAAATGTCACATCCATAATGCTGCAATTGCTCTTATTTAGACAGCTGTATATGCTGTATAAAACATGTATGACATGTATGATTTGTGTCCTGTAGAGCAGAGTAAATGTAGTCAGAATCAGTGTGTCTGACCTGTCCTGCCGGTGTTTGGTGGCTAGCGCGCGGTGCAGCTCCTCTATGATGCAGCTGGGGGGCAGCTGAGGGTGCAGGAGCCCCAGATGAGGAGAGCCGGTCGGGGTAGAGATTCGACCCCGCAGGGCATCTTTGGGGAGCGTGAAGTTCCTGGGCAGAGTGGCTGGAGCGGGACGGCTCTGATGAGAGCGAGTACCTGATGAAGATAAAGACATCACAAATATCATTAATGTTTCCATCAGAGATGTGAATTAGGTTTACAGTTGGAGTCTGAATTATTCGCCCTCCTGTATATTTTTTTCCCCAATTTCTGTTTAACGGAGAGAAGATTTCTTCAGCACATTTCTAAATATAACCGTTTTAATAACTCACTTATAATAACTGATTTCTTTTATCTTTGCCATGATGACAGCACGGCAGCACAGTGGCGCAGTGAGTAGCACAATCGCCTCACAGCAAGAAGGTCGCTGGTTCGAGCCTCGGCTGGGTCAGTTGGCATTTCTGTGTGGAGTTTGCATGTTCTCCCCGTGTTTGCGTGGGTTTCCTCCGGGTGCTCCGGTTTCCCCCACAAGTCCAAAGACATGCAGTATAGGTGAATTGGTTGAGCTAAAAATTGTCCGTAGTGTATGTGTGTGAATGAGTGTGTATGGATGTTTCCCAGTGATGGGTTGCAGCTGGAAGGGCATCCACTGCGTAAAACATATGCTGGATAAGTTGGCGGTTCATTCCGCTGTGGCGCCCCCAGATTAATAAAGGGACTAAGCCGAAAAGAAGATGAATGAATGATGACAGCACATAATATTAGACTAGATATTCTTCCAGACACTAGTATTCAGCTTAAAGTGACATTTAAAGGCTTCACTAGGGTAATTAGGGTAAAGTTAGGGTAATTAGGCAAGTCATTGTATAACAGTGGTTTGTTCTGGAGACAATCCAACACTAATATTGCTGAAGGGGGCGAATAATATTGACCTTAAAATGGCTTTAAAACAATTAAGAACTGCTTTTATTCTAGCCGAAATAAAACAAATAAAACTTTCTCCAGAAGAACAAATATTATAGGAAATACTGTGAGAAATTCCTGAATCTGTTCAACATCGTTTGAAAAATGTAAAGAAATTCACAGGAGGGCGAATGATTTTGACTTCATCTGTACATGTTGACCCAGATCTGAGGGGTTTGCATGTATGAGCGGAGCAGCACTCACGTCTGACGACCTGACACTGACCGTCCAGACTGCCCAGGCGTGTGAGCAGCTTCACAGGGAGTTTGGCTGGAGGAGTGTGTGTTTCTCTGGGTGCCGGCTCCGGCTGTTTCTCCTCTGGGCTCTCAGGGGCCTCCGGGGGCCCGACAGCATCCACAGCGAAGCCGTCTTCATCCTCGCTGTGCCCGAGGTCTGCCTCTGTTTCTGTCATCTCCGCTGCATCTCGCACTGAAACGCAGACGGAAACAGGGGGATCTGTAATCTCTGTCTCCCCCTTGTGGTGAATCAACGGATTTGTTTTCTTTTATCTCAAGTATCAAAACAAAGGAACATGAATATACATTTTACATAAAGCTGTATTAGTCAATGTTAATTAACGTATTTGCTAACATGAACAAACAATGAATACATTTATTACAGTGTTTGTTCATGTTTAGTTAACGTTAGAAAACACAGTTGTTCATTGTTAACTCACAGTGTATTAACTAATGTTAACATGCATAAATTTGGATGTTAATAATGCTTTATATGTTGATCTATGATTAATAAATCCTGTACAAGTATTTCTCCTAATTAGTTCATTCATTCATTCATTTTCATTTCGGCTTAGTCCCTTTATTAATCTGGGGTTGCCAGAGCGGAATGAACCGCCAACTTATCCAGCATATGTTTTACACAGCGGATGCCCTTCCAGCTGCAACCCATCACTGGGAAACACCCATACACTCATACACTATGGACAATTTAGCTTACTCAATTCCCCTATATAGCATGTGTTTGGACTGTGGGGGAAACCTGAGCACCAGTATTTAATATTTCAGAAATACTCCGGGTGCTCCGGAGAAACATATGCTGGATAAGTTGGCGATTCATTCCGCTGTGGCGACCCCTGGTTAATAAAAAGGACTAAGCCGAAAAAGAAAATGAATGAATGCATCAGCATGTTTTCGGGTGCTGACCTGTAGACAGATTGTCCTCATCAGATCCTAGATCCTCTGTGTTGGAGGCCAACGGTGCCATGGGCTCGTCCTCCGGCTCGTCCCCATCGGAGTCCTCCATCGATGGGCCTTCCAGCTGGTCTGCGCTCCCTCCGCAGGCCACAGCAGAGTCTGAACACACAGAGAATTGCAGCGCTCACTCATACAACTCTCACACTTCTCCAACAGTAGTATCACAATCTCTTACTGCGATTTATGCTTATTTATTTATTTGTTTCACAACAAGGGACAGTGTACATTAATCCAGTGTTTCCCAACCCTGTTCCTGGAGGCACACCAACAGTACATATTTTGGATGTAAGCTAATTAACCTTGTGAAGCCTTTAAACGTCACTTTAAGCTGAATACTAATACGTATCTAGTCTAATATTATGTGCTGTCATCAAGGCAAAGATAACAGAAATCAGTTATTAGAAATGAGTTATTAAAAGACTCATGTTTAGACATGTGCTGTAAAAATCTGCTCTCCGTTAAACAGAAATTGGGGAACAAATATTCAGGAGGGCTGATAATTCTGGCTTAATAATAAAACTGCATGTTTATCCAGCAGTAGAGTTCTGCATGTGCGCTGCTGGTGAACGGTGTTGGCGCAGTGTGAAGTGTGATGTGGCCATTTCTCACCCATGCCAGCCTCTGCCAGGCCTTTCCTCACAGGATCCTCATGATTCTGCCTGCTGGACACTTTCCTCTCCAGCGCTGCGGATGCCATCAGATTGAGGAAAATATAGACGTCAGAGAACACAAACACTTTAGTCTCTACACCAATCACTAATAGAGCTGCAGAGAAATGAACCGCCAACTAATCCAGCATATGTTTTACACAGCGGATGCCCTTCCTACTGGGAAACACCCATACACACTCACATTCACACACACACTCATACACTACTGCCAATTTCATTCATTCCTTCGTTCATTCATTTTCTTTTCGGCTTAGTCCCTTTATTAATCAGGGATCGCCACAGCGGAATGAACCACCAACTTATCCAGCGTATGTTTTACGCAGCGGATGCCCTTCCAGCTGCAACCCATCACTGGTAAACACCCATACACTCTCATTCACAGACATACACTACAGCCAATTTTCATTCATTCATTCATTCATTTTCATTTCGGCTTAGTCCCTTTATTTATCTGGGGTCGCCACAGCGGAATGGACCGCCAACTTATCCAGCATATGTTTTACGCAGCGGATGCCCTTCCAGCTGCAACCCATCACTGGGAAACATCCACACACACTCATTCACACACATACACTACTGACAATTTAGTTCACCCAATTCCCCTATAGCGAATGTGTTTGGACTGTGGGGGAAACCGGAGCACCCGGAGGAAACCCACACCAACACGGGGAGACAGACTCCACACAGAAACACCAACTGACCCAGCCGAGGCTCGAACCAGCAACCTTCTTGCTGTGAGGCCACAGTGCTAACAACTGTTTCCCAGTACTGGGTTGTGACTGGAAGGGCATCCGCTGTGTAAAACATATGCCAGAATAGTTAGCGATTCATTCTGCTGTGGCGACCCCTGATCATCAGGGACTAAGCCAAAGGAAAATGAATGAATGAATGAGTGTTCAAAAAGTGGGGGCGACAGTTAAGGGGTTACGTTATGTGATGTAAACTGACCCGTAGAGCCCTGCCTGAGTTTCTCGTTTTTCTTTTTCCTCCACTTCCAGGGTTTGAAGATGCGCCCCAGGCTGGCCAGCTTACTGTTGCGGCGGATGGGTGGCGTTCGGACCCCGGACACCAGACATCCAGAATGAAGCGCTCTGTGCTGATCCATCACATCTACAGCAGCAAAACAAACAGAGAGGAAAAAGAGAAATGTGTTAAAGAAGGAAAACTCTACAGTACACAGCTGGAGGAATGATATTAATTATTATTATTATTTAGGATACTGATCAGTGAAAGTAGAAAGGAACAGAAGCCATCGGCGGCGTCATACCACCCCGTAGTGTTTGCTTTAAAGACGAAGTGCAGCCAGACGTACCTCAGGCTACATAATTCGCACTCTCCAGAAATGTAGACAGGGGTACGTATCCACAATGAGCCTGTGTTGGGCATAAAAGTTCACCGGAAGCACCTATATAAGTCCTTACGCATATACCCCATTGGTTGACATTAAGGCTTTGCATATAAACAGATTAACTGGGTGTAAATGACTGCGCCACACAGCATTCTGGGCTGGGTTCACACCAGTGTTTAGTGCCGTCCACTGGACATCAGACCAGCTGAGCCGGATGTTCATAACAGCTGCTGAAGAGGCCTGTAGGAGACACTGATACTCCATGGGGAGCGAATGGTGTCTGCAGTACAGCAACAAAACCTCTGCCCAATCTCTGGATACATGGGTGAGCATTTACTGTGCCAACACGATTTGTTTACCAAGGTGGAACAGCATATGGGTCACCTCCCCTGAGGAAAAACATGGCTTTGATTCAGAAGAAAACCAACTGACCATCTTAAAGGGGAGGTATTATGCAAAAATCACTTTTATAAGTGGGCACAGTTGTGTAAATATCTCCAGCCTCTAATGTTAAACATGAATTATTTCTATTGTTTATAATCACTCTTGATAAAAACAGTCTGCAGAAACACTTTGATTGACATTCTCTCTTTGTGTGTGTCATCAGTGGAGGAAAGCCCCGCCCACTAGTGCCCATCTCTCCCTCATTAGCATAAACAGCAGCCCTGAGTGAGAAGCAGCCGTCTGTCCATTAGCCATACGAGTGTTTGAGCTGCTGAAGATAATGTCAGCTCAGACTAAGAGGATTATAAATGTGGAGTTTTAGATGAAGCACAAATGAACACCGACAGGAGTCTCCATAGACTGACAGAAGCATGAAGCACACACTGACGCTCACATTTTCATTTTTTCACACTGATAACATCAGTCCTGTTTTGAATCTGCCACTATGCTGACACACAGGCATCTGTAGCTCCGCCCTCTTCTGAAAAGAGCACAATCTCATTTGAATTTAAAGTGACAGTCACCAAAACGCCACAATTAGGATCAAAGCCTGAAAGGGTCAGTTTCAGAGAGCTAGAAAACATTATTTGTGTGGTATTTTGAGCTGAATTTTCACACACACACACACACACACACTAGAGACATCAGAGACTTATTTTATGTTGTAAAAAGAGGTATAATAGGTCAGCTTTAACATGCTAAATTGTTAGTTCACCCAAAAAAACAGAAAACTGAGTCATCCTTTCATGGATTTGATCATATTAGCATTGCATCTGTCTCAAACTACTGACTGTGGTAAACAGCAGTCCTGAATCACCCTGGGAAATCACGTCAGCTCAGATTCCCTCACACCGACTGCTGCTCGCTTCACTGACAGCTGATGAACATCAGATTAACACACGTCCATCTCGCAGACACACACAGACACTGATTCCTCTGTGTAAAACCAAACACGCGACTGGATCTACTCTGAGTACAGCCTCAATCACACACACAGCAAGTACATCTGCGTATGTGCGCTGTGTATATCCTTGATTAATTAAGTTTATTCACTTATTTCTTTTTAAATAAAAAGAAAGTGGGTGGCACGGTGGCTCAGTGGTCAGCACTGTGGCCTCACAGCAAGAAGGTTGCTGGTTCGAGGCCCAGCTGGACCTTCTGTGTGGAGTTTGCATGTTCTTCCCGTGTTGGCGTGGGTTTCCTCTGGATGCTCCGGTTTCCCTTCCAATCCAAACACATGCACTATAAGTAAATTGATGAACTAAATTGTAGCCATAGTGTATGAGTGTGTGTGTGTGTGTGTGTGTGTGTGTGTGTGTGTGTGTGTGTGTGAATGAGCGTATGGGTGTTTCCCAGTACTGGGTTGCAGCTGGAAATCCTGCATTGTGACTATTGAGCATGCGTACATTGCGATATCGATGCTGAAACAATATCTTTGGTCAGCCCTACTAGAAACCAGACAAAAACTCTATTTTTTGCAATGTATTGTCATATTGCACAGCTCTAACACAGCCTATAGTTTTTGTCCTTTGCTGTGAATGATTTCTTTGCAGTACATTGTCATATTACACAGCCTTAACGTATAGTTTTTGTCCTTTACTATACGTTTTTTGCAGTACATTGTCTTATTGCACAGCCCTAACGCAGCCTATAGCTTAGTCATTCGCTGTGAACGGGCTCTAACGTCTCCATGTCCATCAGGCCATGTGCTGGAGACGAAGCAGGAATAGCAGCAGCGTCTCCTACACAGTCTGGCTGAGATGGAGAGTTGACACCTCCGGAGAAATGCAGATGAACCGTGGGCAGCGCTGAGAGCTTCTATCTCTGTCTGTTTCTGCCCATTGTCATGCCTAAAACCGTACCAAAATGACGACAACTACACCCATTTCTGTCAGAAGCAATGCTGATGGATGTTTTAAATTTGGAGAAGATAATGTATTTGGACATATGGCGACATTCAATAACTCAGATTCAAACATGCAGATATTGTGTGGACTCGATAATATTGTGAATAAGTATCTGTAAGTATTATTACCTATTTACAGTGCTTTTAAGAATATTCACATTGTTGTATTGATGGTTGTTCAAACGTTTGAAGACTTAACATGTAAACATTTTCACATGCTAATCTGGCCTGACATTGAAAATTCTGTGACAATTTACAGGACTTCTGTTGGTTAACTCTGTACAGTAAGGCTCCATTTGTTAACATTTGTTAACATTATATACAAATAATTAACTTATGTACAATATTATGTACACATAATTCACTTATATACATAATAGTGTACAAATAATTCACTTAGGTACAATATTATGTACACATAA
>CAIGQW010055124.1:107028-127452 GCA_903798125.1 Danio choprae | reverse complement strand
TTATTATTATTATTATTATTATTATTATTATTATTATTATTATTATTCATTCATTTTCTTTTCAGCTTAGTCCCTTTATTAATCTGGGGTCGCCACAGCGGAATGAACCGCCAACTTATCCAGCATATGTTTTACGAGTCTTAATGCCAGACTTGCTGTGAGGCTTGCTTCTTGCTGTGAGGCGATTACACTTAATGAAATAACATAACCTATTCAGACAACACTTGCTGTACACTTGCATTAAATGGGTTATTCAGGTGCATTCAGAAAGCAAGATGTGATGGTAAAAATATAGTAATATCTTTTCTTTTCTTTTGTTTTTAACTTAAGTAACAACAGCATATAACATTTTACAGACATTTAAAGCGTATAGATGCCAAAGGGAGGCAAGTACAACCAAAATATAAGCATGCAAACTGTACAAATATAAACATTAATTAAATACATTATAAAAACGACTCATTTTTAAAGTGCGTAGGGCTTTCTTGTTGAAAGAGTACCTGATACTGGTAATATAAGCACATTTTAGTCAATAAACCCTACATTTAGGTTTCTTATTAGTGAAATTACATTGATGAATGGCTAGCAGAATAGTCAAATTAATTAAATAAAAACACTTGTCTTGGTTAGGATAGTCTGTAAAACCAAAGAGTACATTTTCCTATAACATAACAACGATAAAGCTCTTATTCTGCCGCTTATTGACCAGTAGAGGTCCTCGTGTGCGCTGTGTCGACTCCCTAGTTTGAATCAATGAATCATGATTCCATTGATTTGACTATTCAAAACGATTATTTCTCCTATTATAAATCTAACAATTGCCATGTACATACATCAATTTAACAACAATTTGCAATATTTACCAACACATATATTACTGCAACAAGTAAATCATGTAACACTCCACCAGGGGAGTACTTCCGCGAACATCATAAATGAATCATTAGGAATCGATTCGAAAGATCCACCACTAGCACAGTACAGTAAACATGGCCGAACACGGTAGTGAATCTCAGTTTGGTAACGAAGTAAACCGTGTGTCTAAATCAAGTGAACCTGATCTCAGAAGTGTCCTTGTAACAAGTGTGTTAAATTTAGAAAAGCTCGACACCGACCTGTACAGGTAAACAAACGACTTTTTTAGAATACCTACACGTGTTTGCTAGATTTGCTGTATTATTAGCACTATATAACCATTCTGTATTAAGATATTTTTTGCATGTACATAATATTATACTAACTAAAAGCGAGTGTTTTGTCTACAGAGGGACACACCACTGGGTCCCCCGCACTAAGCGGCTCTTCGGTGGCCAGATCGTTGGACAGGCTCTTGTAGCTGCAGCCAATTCAGTTTCTGAACACCTCTATGCTCATTCACTGCACTGCTACTTTGTCAGAGCAGGTGATTTTGTGTGAGATTAAGTCTTTTTCATTCACTGCACTGCTACTTTGTCAGAGCAGGTGTTTATTTCTTTTATTTAAATTGGATTTGTGTTTATTTCTAATCAAACATATATTAAAAAAACTATTTTCTTGCTTTTCCAAATTACTTATTTAATATGAACTGAAACAACACAATTATTGAGATTTTTTTTGGGATAACTTAATTGTTTTTTGTTCAATCCACTTAAATTTGTTAAGGTAACTTAATGGATTTGTGTTGGGACAGTATGAATGAATCGTGTGGAACCCTGCACTTTTTACAGTGTACACCTAATGCAAAACATGATATGAGATCCAGTCTTTTAAGTTTCCAAAATTACAGCTTGCAGCGCGGTGGCGCAGTGGGTAGCACTGTCGCTTCACAGCAAGAAGGTCGCTGGTTCGAGCCTCGGCTGGGTCAGTTGACATGTCTGTGTGGAGTTTGCATGTTCTCCCTGTGTTTGTGTGGGTTTCCTCCGGGTGCTCCGGTTTCCCCCACAGTCCAAAGACATGCGGTACAGGTGAATTGGGTAAGCTAAATTGGCCGTAGTGTATGTGTGTGTGTGAATGGGAATGTGGGTGTTTCCCAGTGATGGGTTGCAGCTGGAAGGGCATCCGCTGCGCAAAACATATGCTGGATAAGTTGGCGGTTCATTCCGCAGTGGCGACCCCAGATTAATAAAGGGACTAAGCCGAAAATGAATGAATGAATGAATGAAATTACAGCTTTTCAAAATAAAAATCAATCATTTTAATTACAGATACGCTGCACTGTAAAAAAAGGGGTTTCCACACAATCGATTTGTGTTGGGACAACATGAAGGAATTAAGGTAACGTATTAGTTTTTACAAAATGGATTTACAAAGTGGATTGAATATAAAACAATTAATTATTCTTTAGGAAATTATTCTAGGAAAGTTGAACTCTGTGCACATTTTAGGGGTGATATTTCCCTTTTTTATATACTTTTGTTTTGTTGTTAATTTGGGATTCATTTATTGCTAAAACAAAAACAAAAATATGTTTAATTTGCTTCTGGACAACATTGTGCAACAATGAAATCTTTCCAATGATATTTAGATATTCTTCAAGACACTAGTATTCAGCTTAAAGTGACATTTAAAGGCTTCACTAGGGTAATTAGGGTAAAGTTAGGGTAATTAGGGTAAAGTTAGGGTAATTAGGCAAGTCATTGTATAACAGTGGTTTGTTCTGGAGACAATCCAACACTAATATTGCTGAAGGGGGCGAATAATATTGACCTTAAAATGGCTTTAAAAAATGTAAGAACTGCTTTTATTCTAGCCGAAATAAAGCAAATAAGACTTTCTCCAGAAGAACAAATATTATAGGAAATACTGTGAGAAAAGGGGCCTCACAGTGGCGCAGTGGGTAGCACGTTCGCCTCACAGCAAGAAGGTCGCCGGTTCGAGCCTCGGCTGGGTCAGTTGGCGTTTCTGTTTGGAGTTTGCATGTTCTCCCTGTGTTGGCGTGGGTTTCCTCTGGGTGCTCCGGTTTCCCCCACAAGTCCAAAGACATGCGCTATAGGTGAATTGGGTAAGCTAAATTGTCCGTAGTGCATGAGTGTAAATGGGTGTGTATGGATGTTTCCCAGAGATGGGTTGCAGCTGGAAGGTCATCCGCTGTGTAAAACATATGCTGGATAAGTTGGCGGTTCATTCCGCTGTGGCGACCCCAGATTAATAAAGGGACTAAGCCGAAATGAAAATGAATGAATGAATACTGTGAGAAATTCCTGAATCTGTTCAACATCATTTGGGAAATATTAGAAACATTCACAGGAGAGCGAATAATTCTGACTTCAGCTGTATATTTTCCTGCAAGGATGTTTATTTTCCATCTGTATGTTCCAGGGGACCCGAAGGTACCGGTGCTGTACCAGGTGGAGAGGACCCGCGATGGCCGCAGTTTCTGTGTGCGATCGGTGAAGGCCGTCCAGCACGGTCAGCCCATTCTCATCCTCCAGGCATCGTTTCACATGCAGCAGCCCAGTCCTCTGGAGCACCAGTTCAGCATGCCCAGCGTCCCTCCGCCAGACACTCTGCTGACCGTGGAGGAGCTCATACAGCGCTTCCTCAGGTCACTCTCATGCGGAATTTTATTATTATCCCCCTTTTTACAAAGGGAGAATGTCAATCAAAGTCTTTCTGCAGACTGTTTTTATCAAGTCTGATCATAAACAATACAATTAATAAATATTTACCATTAGAAGCTGCTTATATTCACACACTGCTGACACACAACAGTGTTTAAACTCCTTATAGAAGGGATTTTTGCATAATAGGAGCCCTTTAAAAGGCCTATTCCAGACATTGAAAGCCAGGGATATTCTTTGTCAGCAAGAACATCTGACGTCATAAGCCCTGTCTGCTGTAATTAAACACTGACTGATTATTAAACCATTGCATGTCACACTCTTACCTTGTGTTTTGTTTGTTTTACAGTAAACCAGATCTGGCAGACAACACTCGACAGGGTCTGAATAAAATACGAGCTGATGAAGTTCCTATAGAGATCAAGCCAGTCAATCCTCCTGATTTTTTTAGACGTGTTGCTATGGAGGCAAAAACACTGATCTGGGTGCGAGCGAGAGGATATATAGGTAAAATATGCATTTCACTGCACCATTTTTTTAATGTAATATAATATAAATAAATAAAGGACCACTTTATTTAGGTTAATCGTGTTGATGGGGGTTTTACAAAATGGCTTATGACTTAAATAAATAAATACATAAATAAATTCATCAAAATTATATTGGATGTCAGATTTTCTTACCAGAATTCCTTTATGAGGGCGGCACGGTGGCTCATTGGTTAGCACTGTGGCCTCACAGCAAGAAGGTCACTGGTTCAAGTCTCGGCTGGCTGGGCCAGTTGGTGTTTCTGTGTGGAGTTTGCATGTTCTCCTCGTGTTGGCGTGGGTTTCCTCCGGGTGCTCCGGTTTCCCCCACAGTCCAAACACATGCGGTATAGGGGAACTGATGAACTAAATTGGCCGTAGTGAGTGAGTGAGTGAGTGAGTGTGTGTGTGTGTATGTGTATGTGTATGTGTATGTGTATGTGTGTGTGTGTGAAAATGAGTGTGTATGGGTGTTTTCCAGTACTGGGTTGCAGCTGGAAGGGCATCTGCTGCGTAAAACATATGCTGGAATAGTTGGCGGTTCATTCCGCTGTGGCGACCTCTGAAATACAGACTAACCCGAAGGAAAATTAATGAGTGAATACTGCTCTAAAATATTACTTATTGCATAATTGCAGTCTGTTTTGGTCTTTCCTGAGGTCCAAAGTTATTATTTATTAGTTCCAAGCACCTGTATAGACCTGTTGTGTTTGAATAATGACTTATTGATCATTTCTGGATTGTGCTGTCTTGTAGGACCTGGAGATATGAAACTGCACCGCTGTGTGGCAGCTTATGTGTCCGACTACGCTTTCCTGGGCACGGCGCTGTTACCGTACCCGAACTACAGGTCGCAGTTCTCAGCCTCCCTGGATCACGCCATGTGGTTTCACAGCACGTTCAGAGCAGACGAGTGGATGCTGTACGAGTGTGAAAGCCCCTGGTCAGGTCAGCAGACGCTTCTGTGCATTCTTACACATCTCTGGACTAGGAATGGGTTGATGTAAGATCCTAACGGTATGATAAACTTGGATAAATACATCACGGTATTGCGATTACTGCTTTAAAATATGATCTTTTTCTGTGGATATAAAGTAAAGCCACTGCACTGCTCAGGTACAGCATGACGGATGTCTTTAAAACCTTGACCTTTCCAAACTGCGGTAAACCTTGAAACTGGTTATCATCCCATACCTACTCTGGACTCAATAAATAACATACCAGGCTGCGGATTACAGGGGGTCATTCTGAGATTTGAGATCAAAATGCATCACTATTCTCTCTTTAATGGATTATCTGAGCTTTGATTATCATTAATTCCTTAATTTTTATTGTTGATCATCAGTTGCAGTGCAAAAAAGGCTTAGTTTCTGCCTTCTATATGGAGTATAGTGTGTGTGTGTGTGTGTGTGTGTGTGTGTGTGTGTGTGTGTGTGTGTGTGTGTGTGTGTGTGTGTGTGTGTGTGTGTGTGTGTGTGTTTTGTGACATATCAGGACACAAATCTGTATAATGATATAGGTATGACACAGGTATTAGAAAAAGGAGGTGAAATATGAGGACATTGCTGACGTCCTCATTTCTCCAGAAGCTTATAAACCACACAGAATGAGTTTATTCAGAGAGTAAAGCTGTACACAGTCTCCTGTGATGGTTGGGTTTAGGGGTAGGGTGGGCTTAGGCCAATACAATATACGGTTTGGACAGTATAAAATAAATGGAAACCTATGTAATGTACCCACTTTACACAAAAACAAACATGTGTGTGTGAGTGTGTGTGAGTGTGTGAGTGTGTGAGTGTGTGAGTGTGTGTGTGTGTGTGTGTGTGTGTGTGAGAGAGAGAGACCTTTACGCACTTATCTTGATATGTTTGAGAAAATCAAAATGCATCCCTCAGCTCTCAGAACACAGTAAACACAGTAAGTGTATTTCTGCACACACACTATAATCTGCTGTTTTACTCCACTGAACTCCATTTAAAAGCCAGAAACTTTTTTGCCCAGGCCTATTTAAAGGGTTAATACTGCCAACTGCCCTCTTCCTAACAGGGAACACCAGTGACAATCATGAATGTATGACTATATGCTGTCATCATGGCTTTGCAATCAAAAAAAATGTGATTACAATGGAAGTCAATGGGGCAAAAGCAGCCCCCAACATAACCAAAGGGGAGTCCATTTGCCCAGAGTGTATTGTTGAGTTTTTGAAAAAATCCAAAGCATTTTCCCAAAATATGCATCAAGATAAGATTTGTCACCAAAAATCATGCCGTTTGCTGAAACACAGAGAAGGTTGTGGCCAAATAAAGCCTCAAAATCAGCCCAGAGTGGATGAAAACGACCCAACAGCACACAAGGGTTAATCTGCATGTGTGTATTTGTTCTCAGGAGGCAGCAGAGGCTTCGTCCAGGGCCGCTTGTGGAGACAGGATGGAGTTCTGGCAGCTTCCTGCGCACAAGAGGGAGTGATACGAGTCAAGGAGGTGTCTCCGAGTAAATTATAGAGCATCTATTATATCCTGAGATGCCTTACAATAGGTGCCAGACTGACTAGTTCGTGCTAATTAATGTAGATATTACTAACATGAATAAACAATGAACAATACACTGTATTTATTAACCTTTGATAATGAAAATACAGTCATTTATTATTAGTTCTTGTGAAGTCACACACAGTGCATTAACTGATGTTAACAAGCACAGCTGTGGATCTTAATAATGCATTCATTCATTTTCTATACCGCATGTCTTTGGACTTGTGGGGGAAACCGGAGCACCCGGAGGAAACCCACACCAACACCAACACGGGGAGAACATGCAAACTCCACACAGAAATGCCAACTGACCCAGCCGAGGCTCGAACCAGCGATCAGCGACCTTCTTGCTGTGAGGCGAACGTGCTACCCACTGCGCCACTGTGAGGCCCGGATCTTAATAATGCTTTAGTAAATGTTGAACTGTGTTTAATGTACATGTATTGTTCATTCTTAGTTCATGTTAGTTAATACATTAACTAGCTGAACTTTATTAAGTGTGACCTAAATGTTTTATCACAAATTAAATATTTAATATAATTGTTTTTGCCGTTGCTGTAATGTAATCGCAGTTGAAGTTCTGTCTAACAAAAACTTCACTGTAATATGTTCCATTTTATAAGCAGGCACTTCATTAATAATGTATTAATTAACAGAGCAATCTGTTGAACAGAGACTAAAAAACACTGACATTGTGTTGTTTTGTATTTCTGCTATGTATACTGTGATTTTCATTGTCTTCAATTATCTTATTTATCCAAAGAGACTTAATAATTCAATATTAATAATAAAAATATTCATTCATTCATTCATTTTCCTTCGGTTTAGTCATCAGGCGTCGCCACAGTGGAATGAACCGCCAACTTATCTAGCATATGTTTTACGCAGCGAATGCTCTTCCAGCTGCAACCCAGTACTGGGAAACACCAATACAAACTCATTTACACACACACACACACACACACACACACATACACTACAGCTAATTTAGTTAATAAATTCCCCTATAGCGCATGTGTTTGGACTGTGGGGGAGACCGGAGCACCCGGAGGAAACCCACGCCAACACAGGGAGAACATGCAAACTCCACACAGAAACACCAACTGACCCAGCCGAGGCTCGAACCAGCGACCTTCTTGCTGTGAGGCTACAGTGCTGACCACTGAGCCACCGTGCCACCCTATTTTCACTATTCATTCATTCATTTTCTTTTTGGCTTAGTCCCTTTATTAATCTGGAGTCGCCACAGCGGAATGAACCGCCAACTTATCCAGCATATGTATTACGCAGCGGATGCCCTTCCGGCCGCAACCCAACACTGGGAATCACCCATACACTGCGGTCAATTTAGCTTATTCAATTCACCTATAGCGCATGTGTTTGGACTGTGGGGGAAACCCACACCAACACAAGAAGAACATACAAACTCCACACAGAAATACCAACTGACCCAGCCGGGGCTCGAACCAGCGAGCTTCTTGCTGTGGAGGCAATCGTGCTACACACTGCTCCACCGTGACCGAATATCTTGAAAATAATTATTTGTGAAATTGTATCAATGAAATTCTACTGCAGACTTTTACTAGCCTGGAAAAAATCGATAATAATTTGATGTGATTATTTAAAAAATATTTAAACAAATGACACGAAATAAGAAATGTACTGAAACTGTACACTTGTGCTGTAAATAAAAATAAGAACATATGCGTTTGATTAATAATTAGCTATTTTATATATACATTTACATTTTTAAAAAGCCTATTAATACCAAGCTAAAGATGTGTTGTATTTTTGTTCAATTATTTAGTGTTTAGTATTTTTATTTTTGTATTATAACGCCCCAAAACTGTACAGTCCAAAGGTATACGTGCTTTTTAAAATCAACAACAATGCAAAAACATGTACACAAAGAAGTGTTATAAATTTACATTTATGTATCCAACAGTAGGTTTTAGTGTTTAGTATCGTACTTTCTGTGTGTGTGTTCGTGTGTGTGTGTGTGTGTGTGTGTGTGTGTGTGTGTGTGTTCAGTATTATGGTTTAGTAACGTATATGTACGTCAAGACGCCGAAAGTGACGCACCAGCGTGCTCGTCATAGGCGCTTTGCTTGGTGGCCATTCAGAAGAGCGGTTAATCCACAAGGGTTTGTTTATTTGATATTGACCGAGGATAAGCATGCCGCGGGTGTACATCGGCAAGCTGAGCTATCATGTGCGGGAGAAGGACATCCAGAGGTTTTTCGGCGGCTACGGGAAACTCATGGAGATCGATCTTAAAAACGGGTGAGTTTGAGGATTGACGGGAACGCGCGGCCTCGACGCAAACACCAGCTTCAGAAATTACACATGTAACGTACGTTAGATGTCGTCTGTAGTTTATTTTGGGATGGTCTATTTCAAATATTACGTAGTGATGGTGGTTTAAATGATTAATGTTGTGTTTTAAGGGTTGTAACGTTATGTTAATATCCACCGAGCTGAGGCTTTTACCGCGTGCTCAAAATGGCGGATTGTTTTTTTGTGTACAACAACTTCATTTATGCGAGCAGATGGTAATATCCTGAAAGTAGCAAGAGTTTTGAACTGGTCGCAGATTCTACTAATGTTGAATAAGCTTGAATGTAAGGTTGAAAGCTGAGCAGCTTAATGTTTTAGCGCTATGTAACGTTAGTAAATGGATCGTCGATGGTGCTGACGTGATTTTTACAATGACGCGTCGTTGTTTACGTGTCGCTTGCGTTATTAATGCCTCACTTAATAATATTAGATGTTTACAAGTGCACATCAAGAAGAATAACACATGATTCGATCAATTAAGGCACTACTTGTGTATTATGGGCTCCGTGCACAGCTGCTCTGTGCATGAAATACCCGGATGCTACATTGTGTTTGCATTTACAGCAGCGTGATGCACATTAAAGGGGTAGTTCACCCCAAACTGAAAATGTATCAATTACTCACCCTTCGCTTGCCTTGTTAAATACCGGTTTGTCTTAATATCTTCTGTTGAGCACAAAAGACTGTATTTTTAAAAAGCAGGAACTGGTTAGCATTGACTTCCGTAGTGTGTTGTTCCTACTATGGAAGTCAATGGTTACAGGTTTTGTGGTCAACAGAATAAAGAAACGCATAAAGGTTTGGAACCACTTGAGAGTGTAGTTTCATTTCTGGGTAAAATTTAAAGTGTTCCTGTGGACAAAACTAAAGATCGTGCTCAAAGTTGCCACATTGAACATAAATACAAATTGCATATGTACTAGCCATTTGGAAATATATATTGTGTGTAATCTAGGCTATGGTTATACAGCAATGTAGTCAGAAACTGAAGTTTGTTTCTTGTTTTTAAAAAGTTTAACTTATACACAGGTCATGGCAATGTTTTTAAAACTATTCATGTTCACACATATCTGCCAAAATTGCTGTCTTACTTATGCCAGGCCTGAAGTTGGCACTGTCACATTAGTAAACGGAAGTGACAAGTAGCTCTTTGTGGGTTTGTTGCCCTAGGTCTGATATAAAAACGCTTTTTAATGGCATTCCATTGGCTCTGTTGTGTATTTATAATTTGCTGTGTTAAATTTTACACAGTTTGTTGCCATTTTGGAGTAAATCCACACTTCACTGAGTAGAGTAGAAGCAAGTGCTCTGCTAGAGTTGAGACGGTGGTGTTGTTGTCTAAGTGGTTAGCTGACATGATAAATCCAGTAGTCATGGCATTACTATGAGTGCTTTTAAAAGTCTTATTAATACAGTGCACTGTTTATTTACTTTCACTTCGGTAATAATATATACCACCCAGCCCTAGGTGAACCATCCCTTTAACTGGAGTCCTGATTTGTAATATTTCAGGTATGGGTTTGTGGAGTTTGAGGACACCCGTGACGCTGATGATGCCGTGTATGAGCTGAACGGTAAAGAGCTGTGCGGGGAGCGTGTGATCGTGGAGCACGCCAGAGGACCGCGCCGAGACCGGGATGGATATGGTGGGGGTTATGGGGGCTTCGGGGGCCGCAGTAAGTACAGTCTCATTGATCTCCACTGTAAAACTCTGCTCTCTTTTTCCCCTCAGGTGCAAGGAAAAAGAGAGGAAGTGAATAACTGTGTCCTTAATTTACAGGAGTGTCCTTTCAACAGCAGCTGCGTCCAGCGACTAACTGAATTTCTCTGTTAAAGTCTGCAGTACCTGCCTTCTAGATGGACGACGTTTAGGATCTAATGTATTTAATGCCAACGGTCCTACAGTGTGATCTTTTTGTTAAATGGGGATTTCCTCCAAAATGCCTTGCTTTTGTAGTGTTGGCCCGATTTAAACGCCAAGGGTCATGAAAATGTGCAGTATAATCTGAGTAAACATCAGGGAGAGTGACTAACTAAAGATGTTTACATGTCAGACGGCGGGCTGTTTACTCACTTTCTATTAGTCCAGCTCTAAATCTATTCCTTCCAATGGATTGAGCAATTGATATCTATTCGATTCCTAAAGCCTTGCTGGCATGTAAACAGTATGACGTGTGACGATGCGATATTGTGTTTACATCTGAATTCAACATTAACAGAAGTCCTTGATGTTTCAATTTAAAAGAGTCCGGTGCGGGCTGAGTCCGAGTCCATTGAGGCTAAGATGACTGCCTGTCCCGTTTGGCCTTGGCTTTCACCTTACAATGTGTGTGTGACCTTTGCCCTTTGACCCTTGGCTGACCTAACCGGAAGCCATGATGACAGCTGCCTTTTGCCAATAGACCAGGGTGATGGTGAGGAAACCCATTGGTTTTTATGTTGAACGAAATATTGGTCAGGTTAAACAACTTAATGTAGCCACCCGCTAGCTTTTTCCTTTTCTTTTTTTCTTGTATTAAAAAGAGCAATGGGCTTCCCTTGCTATGTCTTGTGCTGTCGCTGTTCTGTCACTAGACAGATAACATGTCAGCATGCGATGTAAGTAGTCCTGGTTATTCATTTATTTCTAAGTGATTATAATACATTTTTGTTATTTTCATGTGCACTCGTTTGCTGTCTGTAAATTTGGGGCTCACGTTAAACCTGTGCCGCCTCTTGTGTCGCTGGAGCGGTTATTATATTGCTGTCGGGTGAAGACCAGCAATGCGACCCTTGACCCTTTCAGAGCGACCGATTGAACGGCAAATGTCAGGATTTCTTTTGTTTGTAATATTCCGCAGTAATTGATCCCTACAGAACTATCCTGGTCTTATTTGGGTGTGATTTTTATTCGATGGGGTGGGCTAGGCAGACTTCATTTTCTGATGCCTGAACGTGGTGTTTTATGCAGTTTGATGTCTGAAGAGGTGGCCTTGTGTGCGCCCTTTGGATAGTGCTTAATTCTGTGCTAATTGTCTGATCTTTTGGCTTTTGTCTGAAGGCAATAGTGGTTATAGCAGCAGGAACCGAAGCGGAAGAGACAAATATGGCCCTCCGGTTCGCACAGAGTACCGTCTGATCGTGGAGAACCTGTCCAGTCGCTGCAGCTGGCAGGACCTCAAGGTAAGACTTTCTTTTAAAGTATATGTTTAATCTTTGTTTTGCTTTTTGCTTTGTTAATTGAAGGCATAGTTCACTCAAATATGACAATTTTTGTCATCATTTGCCCACCCTTTACCTGTTCAAAACCTGTTTATTTGTTTCCTCTATTCTACAACAGAAAATAAGATATTTTGAAGAATGCTGATAGCTGGCAACCATTGACTTCCATAGTATTTTTACCCTGTCAATGGGTTGAGCTCTCACACATTAAAACATAATTATATTAGAATGTAAATATTTTTATTCTGAGAGCACTTTAATTGAGTTTTTAATTACTAATCATATCGAACTTAAAAGTTTGAAGTTGTCTATATTGATGTATTGATTGTTGTACATGTTAATCTGTGTTGATCTTGCCATGAAATAGCCATAAGTTGCCGATGTGGCAATAAATAAACAGTGGGCCGAGTAGTTTGATGCCAGCAACCAGCATTCTTCAAAATATCCTAATTTTTGGGTGAACTATCCCTTTACTTGACTTAATTGTTCTGGCCTATGATAAACCATTGCATTAGGGATTAATGGATTTGTTGACCACAGGATTTCATGCGTCAAGCTGGAGAGGTGACCTATGCTGACGCACACAAGGAACGGACCAATGAGGGCGTGATTGAGTTTCGCTCCCACTCTGATATGAGGAGAGCTTTGGACAAGCTGGACGGCACTGATATCAATGGCAGAAAAATCCGTCTGGTGGAGGACAAACCTCGACGCCGTCGCTCTTACTCTGGGAGCAGGTCACGGTCAGGGTTTATTAGATCATCTCACATGTTTGTATTTTTAATTTTCATTGATTTGATCTTATTGTTTGTATATTGTGGTTTGCAGGTCTCGTAGCAGACGCCGCTCTCGCAGCAGGAGCCGCAGGAGTTCACGAAGCCATTCCCGCTCCAGATCTCGGTAGGACCACCCTGGGTTTATGCAGTTCTTTCTAGACTAGGGATGGGCAAACAGTCCTGAAGGGTCAGTGTCCTGCACAGTTTTGCTCCAACCCTAATCAAACACACTTGTCTGCAGCTTTCTAGTGATCTTGAGGACTCTGATAAGTTTATACAGGTCTGTTTGATTAGTGTTGGAGCAAAATTGTGCAGGTCACCGGCTGTGCAGGACTGAGTTTACCCATCCCTGCTCTAAAGGCTGATTTATACTTCTGCGTCAAGCGCGAACGCGTATGGTCCAGCACAGCCTTCACTCGGTCGCATAGCCCTCGCCGTGGCTGACGCGCACCTCTCAAAAAATGTAACTACACGTCGCAATGACAAGTAGCACAAGCTCTGTGATTGGTTGGCTTGGTATCGCTGACGAGTGTGGGCGGTGCTGAGAGGCCCGATGGAGTGAGTGTTTACAAGTGTGGAGTCCCATAAAGGAGCTCCAGATGGAAGCTTTTGTTTTATTTACCTTATGATTAAAGTTGTTGCACGTCCGCCTGTTCCCGCCTCTGAATGCTACTTGTACATTGAGGTAACAATCAGAATAAACAAAACACCCACGAAGAAACTCGACATAGAGGGACATAAAACCCTACTGCAGGCTAGCGTTTCGGAAGTCTTATTGCAGAGCAACACAAACAGCACGCAGAAATATAAATGCACGGCTACTCGCGAGGCAGGCGCTGTGGGTCACGCCGATCACTCAACGCAGAAGTATAAATCTTTTAAGTTTGGTTTGGATGTCTGAATTTGCTGGAATTATTATTATTTTTACTTAAGATAAATATCAAATGGAGCACAATATATGCATATTTTACATTAAAAAAGCATGGTATTTTTAAAAATATATAAATAAATAAAAAATCTGAAAGTATGTTTAATTGATAGGTTTTATTTTATCAAAGATCGCTTCGGGCACTAGGGAGAATTCAGGGCTGCAAAATGTAATGTCCTCAAGGGTTAAGACAATTATTATTTTTTTTTTGAAACCGTAGTGTAATCTACACTAATATTTTACTTTTGAGTGAATATATGTTTTATCCCTGGGCAGAATTAATATTTTTATTAATATTAAATGACAATTTTCAGTTTCAATCAAGTCAAAACTTAGTTATAAAAATTATAAATGTAGCTGTGATAACAATTACAGTATTAGCAAAACTATATAGAGTTAGAGGTTGTTTACCACAATAAATATTTTTGATTTACATTAAATAAAATGTTAAAGTTTGAACCAAAGTTAAATTATTCTTTGAGGTAAAACAAATTTTTTTAGTTTGTTTTAACTGTAACCAATCACAGTAATGTTTAAGTTATTTGACAGTATAATAAACTTTGTCTTTTACAGCTCAAGGTCTGGCAGCAAGCACTCCCGATCCAGATCTGGTCGCAAATACCGCTCCAGGTCCAGATCTAGGAGAAAGTCTCATTCCAAATCCCAGTCTAAGAAGTCAAAGTCTCGTTCTCGCTCGCGCACAGAGAAGTCCCGCTCTCGCTCCAGGAGTGGCTCCAAAGCAAAGTCCGAGAGGGATTCAAGAAGCCGCTCCAGGGAGAAATCAACCAGCAGGAAGTCCCGAAGCAGATCCGCTTCTCCGAGAGAGAATGGAGACGGAGAGAGGGTCAAATCCACTTCCCGTTCGCCGTCCCCAAAAGAAGATCGGCGTCATTCAGAATCGCCCAGCAAACGTTCTGCGTCTCGCTCTCGTTCCCGTTCTAGATCTGCTTCTCAAGACTAATGAAGGAATATCGCTAACGCTTTACACAGTAAGGTTGTGTTAATGTATTTACTAATATGTACAAATATTGAACAATACATTTATTACAGTATTTGTCCATGTCAGTTCATGTTATGCTAATGTTAATAAGCACGAATGTTTATTTTAATAGTGCATTAGTAGATGTTGAACTATCATTAATAAGTGCTGTACAAGTATTGTTCATTATTAGTTCATGTAAGTAAATACACTAAAGTGTGAGCGGATTATCTAAAGCACACTGTAAAAAATATCTCTTAATGGACAGTTTCTGTATTTTGTGGTTCACAAGTGTTTATTTGCTGTGGTGAATTGCATTATGGGATGTCGATCTCTGCTCTGTCCACTTCTGATGCTGAAAACTCAACTCCACAGTTTAACAAAGTGACTTTTTAGTGACATTTTAGTCATTTTAAATGATATAAGAAATAATATCTAGAGAAATAAGTCTGTAAAATTTATTACAAGGTGTTTGTAGCGTAATATACAACACCAACCCAGACAATATATCACTTTACACTATTACAAATGTTCATAAAAGTCACTTTTCGAGGTTAAAAGGTGTTGGAAGAAAGATGGTCTCATAATGCAATTCAGAAGCATAAATAAATGGGGGAAAATAAAAACATTCATTACAAAATTCGGGAAACTGCTAATTTAGGGATATTTTTACAGTGTAGTTCAGTGTTAAATGAATCATTCGCAGCCTATGAACATTCATTTAGTGTTTAAGAAGGCTGCAGCCCTGTGTAGTATTGATAAATGTGCTGTTTTCAACATCGCATGAAAACTTAAATCGCATACTAGGAGTTTTTGTCCCACATGAGGCTTGTCGGATCAGGAGTTTTGATATTAGTTATAGCTTTTTGTGCTTGTTTGCATTGATTATGCTGTTGGTTGTATTTGATTTGCTCTGGTTTGAGGTGACTTTAAAAGGCTCTTTTCATATTTTTGCATTAGTTTGATCCGTGACTTAATTCAGTGGGATGCATACTAGTTTTGTAGCTTTATTCTTATTTTGTGGTGTAGTCAACGAGATGTGATAGAAGGGAAGTTGACTGCTGCTTTTGTATAGTAATTGATTCCTCTATCTTGCTGATTATGATTGTTCTGAAAGATTGTTTATGTAAGTGCATCGTCTCCTATTGAGTCCTCCTTTTTTTCTTTTTGTACAAAGTTTAATGCTTTAATTATTAATTTGCAGTGTCATTTCTGTCAATGAACTCATTTTAAATGGAGTTTTGAGACATTTTCCACAGTGTTTTAGTTTAATAAACATTAAATTGGTTTTTCACTGTTGCTGTTATTTCTTTTCCGCCACAGCCATATGACCCTGCAGCCCAAGACCGGTCCCTCACTGAAGCTAAGCAGGGCTGAGCCTGGTCAGTACCTAGATGGGAGACCACATGGGAAAACTAGGTTGCTGTTGGAGGTGGTGTTAGTGAGGCCAGCAGGGGGCGCTCAACCCGCGGTCTGTGTGAGTCCTAATGGCCCAGTATAGTGAAGGGGACGCTATACTGTCAGTGAGACATTAAACAGAGGTCCTGACTCTCTGTGGTCATTAAAAAAATACTGGCAACCTCATAAAGAGTAGGGGTGTAACCCCGATGTCCTGGCCAAATTCCCTTCATCGGCCCTTACGGATCATGGCCTCCCAATCATCCCCATCCACCAAATTGGCTCCATCACTGTCTCCACTCCACATATATCTGGTGTGTGGTGAGCGCACTGGCACGGTTGTCCTGTGGCTGCCGTCACATCATCCAAGTGGACCCTGAGTGAGAAGCAGCCGAGTTTAAAAACATTAAGAGTTTTTGATCTGCCACTATGCTGACACACAGGCATTTGTAGCTCCGAATTGAATTTAAAGGGACATCAGAGACTTTATCTTGTAAAAAGGGGCATAATAGGTCACATTTAATGATTATGCTTGTCTATTATTACATAATAAAAACAATGATTTAGTCCATTGAGTTTCACTGCCAGTGAGTTTTACATACGATCTTGTGTTCTCGGGCTTATTTGGATGTTTTTGTACACAACATGTATAAAAACCAGACTTCATTAGAGCAAGCCCATACTTCAATATACTCTGTCTTGGAAATTACAGCTAAATAATTATTTGATGTGAGACTAGTTTCAATATTTGGCTTTTATAGTAATGGCAGCTTAAACCCAATACAATTAACTCAAGTAGTTTCTTCTGACAAGTGAGGTTAAACTATTAAAAGTTAATGATAATAAGTCTTTACAGCACACAATAAAGGTATAGTTTAGACAGTCGTGTGGCATGTCGCTCCAAATATATATGATTTGCTTTTTCTGCTGAGCACAAAAAGTGTTTCTAATACTTTTAATGTCTGGTTTTAGTTTCCATGGATAACAAAACTATATAATATTATATACTATACATATATAATATTGTACATATACATAAATAACTACTACTATTTATAATATTGTAATACTAAAGCACCCTTAATAAGATGTTCTTCCAAGATTTATTTTGGGCAGGTATAAGACATATTTTTATATATAAGATGGGCATAAACGAAATTGGTTACTGTATTTTTACGTAATAACATTTTGTAGCATTATTTGATCATATTTTTTATTATTTGCATAACGTATACTTTGTCTTATTATTTTCTTGCGTCTCATATGAAAAAGTAAACAAAACACCAGCATTTACGTTATGTTCCTTTAATCTAACATGACCTTTGTTCGTGTAGCATAAGAGTTTGTATTTTGTGAACGAAGTTTAGCCCTTAAATTGAATTAATACGCTTTTATCGTATATTTTTAGCCTTTTTATTTACACGCACGCAGTTGCTGTGGAGCAAGCGCCCCTGGATACGCTTGTGTTGTCCACAAATACCCACAATGCGTCGCTCACGGCCGCTACAGTATGTAGAATTCTGCGGTAACTTGTATTAATTAGTTTGTTTTTAGACGCATTTATTATTTTACATGATGTAAGTCAGCGTTATAACTCCCCACAACACATGTATAGTCGCTGCTCTAACGGATTCGACCGACAGAGATTAGCGTTAGCCTGCTAGCTTATAGCCGCTCATAACGGTGACGTGATGCTCTACAATACTTATAGTTTATATATGTTTTAAAGATGTTGCTTCTGCTTTCATTTAACGCCAGGGTTGTCTTGACTGGATAATGTACTGATCTGGCAAATATATCTGTCTGTGAGGCGCAAGAAAACGGCGACGAAAGCAAAAAGGTGTAACGTTATATTGTATTAGAGAAGGTAAACAGCAGCTCCTCCGTCTTCGGGGTTTGGACCTGTTAGTAGTTTATCCTGATTATACACCAGCATGGACAAAGAGCAAAGAAATATCGTTGTTTTCAACGCATCCAAGAGAGAGCTTTTCACCAGCAGCTCAGGATACAAGTCCTTACAGAAGAAACTCAGAGCTCAGTGGAAGATCCAAAGGTAAAACCTCAGTTTTTTATTGGTTTGGTCCAATTTTCACAAGAAATTGGTCAAGTTTAAAAACTCTTAGTCCTTATAAACAACATATCAGAGACATTTCATTATGTTTTCAGTTGTGTTAGTAAATTACCATACACATAATATCATTTTCACTACATAACATAAGTGTTTCATATAAATAAATGTTTCAGTTACTGCCTTTCATGAAGCTATTACTGTCAAACTTTTGATTTGCGTTCCTTATTCATTCATTCATTTATTCATTCATTTTCTTTTCGGCTTAGTCCCTTTATTAATCTGGGGTCGCCACAGCGGAATGAACCGCCAACTTATCCAGCATATGTTTTATGAAGCGGATGACCTTCCAGCCGCAACCCATCACTGGGAAACATCCACACACTCATTCACACACATACACTACGGACAATTTAGCTTACCCAATTCACCTATACCGCATATCTTTGGACTTGTGGGGGAAACCGGAGCACCCGGAGGAAACCCACGCCAACACGGGGAGAACATGCAAACTCCACACAGAAACGCCAACTGACCCAGCCGAGGCTCGAACCAGCGACCTTCTTGCTGTGAGGCGACCCACTGCGCCACCATGCTTGCATTCCTTATCATTCAGTTTAATACTTTCACGCATCATCTAGTTCAACTGGTCTTAATTTAATTAACTGATCTGTTTAATCAGTGATTCATTTATGTCTATAGGTTTTCAACTTGTCTGATTGTTGTCTGATAATTTGAGAAGTTGTTGTATTAAATCTTACTGTTGTGCTTTGGTGGTTAAATCAAATGTCCTCAATACATATCACAATTATTACATCGGTTTTTGTACCATGAGATTTGAAAATGTACATTTTACTGATGAAAATAATACCGAACCAATTTAAAATAAACTGTAATGGCTCGTTTAGACATCACATGACATCACTTTGTTCATAATTATGCACTTATTTTGTTTGATTTGCACACGCCTAGAGCAATAACCATTAGAAATGAATGATTATTATTTATTATTTGATTATATCACTAAGTGAATAATCATTAATTCGTTTATTTTTCTTCGGTTTAGTCCCTGCTAGGGGTCGTCACAGCGGAATAAATCACCAACTATTCCGGCATATGTTTTACTTCCAGCCGCAACCCAGTACTGGGAAACACCTATACACTCTCACATTCACACACACTCATACACTGCAGCCAATTTAGTTAATCTAAATCCCCTATAGCGCATGTGTTTGGACTGTGAGGGAAACCGGAGCACCCGGACGAAAGCCACGCCCACGCCAACATGCAAACTCCACACAGAAACACCAACTGGCCGAGCTGGGACTCGAACCAGCGACCTTCTTGCTGTGAGGCCACAGTGCTAACCACTGTGCCAGTTAAATGAATAATCATAACTTTACATTTCTGAACTGTTTGTTTGTGTCTCTCAGCATTAAAGAGGAGCTGACATTGGAGAAACTCCAGGGAGTGAAGTTGTGGATCACCGCAGGTCCTCGAGAGAAGTTCACTGCGGCTGAGGTGAAGCTGCAGACGAGGTGTAAAAACATAAAGGGACAGTTCACCCCAAAATTTATATTTACTCACTATTAACTCTCCTCAAGGGATTCCAAACCTTTGTGAGGCTTTTACTCTGTTGAAGACAAAAGAAGATATTTTGAAGAATGCTGAAAACCTGACATCCATTGTAGAAAAACTAATACTATTGAAGTCAATGGTTACAGGTTTCCAGCTGTCCTTTGTGTTCAACAGAAAGGAAAGAAACTCATAATGGTTTGTGACAAGTAAAGGGTGAGTAAATGATGACAGAATTAACATTTTTGGGTGAACTATCCCTTTAAGTTGGTCAGATGATGTGATGTGTTTTTGTATTGTTGTGTGCTGCAGTTGGAGGTTCTTAAGCAGTATCTGGACAGTGGTGGAGATCTTCTGGTGATGCTTGGGGAAGGCGGAGAAATGAAATATGACACTAACATCAACTTCCTCCTAGAAGAATTCGGCATTATGGTTAACAATGGTAAGTTTGTATTTGTTTTCAGTTTCACTAATTCATGCAGAGGGCAGCACGGTGGCGCAGTGGGTAGCGCTCTCGCCTCACAGCAAGAAGGTCGCTGGTTCGAGCCTCGGCTGGGTCAGTTGG
>CAIGQW010055124.1:87801-102028 GCA_903798125.1 Danio choprae | reverse complement strand
ACGGGAATACTTTGGTGTGCACATAAATCAAAAATAAAGACTTTATTAACAGTTTCTTCTCCTCAGTGTCAGTATATTGCGCATGTCAACCACAGAAATGTAATTTTTTGGGTGAACTAACACTTTATATTAGGGCGTTTAAACAGCTTTAATAAAAAATGACTTCGAGAAGCATCTTGAGACAGTGACACTGTATTGTAATTAAATTAAATTCAAGTTTATTTATATAGCGCTTACAATGTAGATTGTGTCAAAGCAGCTTCACATGTTCTAGTAAAGTCTATTGTAAGATATCTCACTGCAATTGATTTCTAGTCAAGACAACTCAAACATGCAGTTTAGTCTTAAAGGGATAGTTCACCAAAAATGTACATTTACTCACTCTCGAGTAGTTGCAAACCTTTATGAGTGTCTTTCTTCAGTTGAACACAAAAGCAGACATGTTGAATAATGCTGACAACATGTAGCCATTCAGTTCCATAGTAGGAATAACAAATACTATTGAGGTTTCCAGCTTAATATCTGCTTTTGTGTTCAACAGAAATAAATAAACTCTTAAAGGTTTGAACCCAGTAAAGGGCGAGTAAATGATGACAGAATTTACAGTTTTGGGTGAACTGTCCCTTTAAGTTTTGTCTGTGAAAGAGGAAAATGGCTAAGTTTGTGTGCTTGGCTGATAAGACTAGCATAAGAATAATTCATACCTAATGTCACGTCTTTGTTTCAGTGCTTACAAGCAGCTGAATGTGAAACACGAGGCTCTCCAGCTGATCACACCGCAGTTTGAAACCCCTCTGCCTCCTCTGCAGCCTGCCGTGAGTCTACAAAAAAATGCAACCAAATGCATTAACCATATGCAAGCAATGCATCTCCATACTCTTCTTATATCTGTATATAGATATCCTTTAAACTAACAGACTGATACTAACATCTAAAAAACTTTAATTTCACAAGACCAAAGGTGTGAACGCACCCTAAAACTAGGATCTTTCTGTAATGCACACCCAGATGATTGTGGGTTTGTGGGTGTTTGTCTTGTGTTCAGGTTTTTCAGCCGGCCTTTAGAGACCTTCCTCCACCAATGCTGGACCTGTTTGACCTGGACGAGACCTTCTCCTCTGAGAAAGTCAGGCTTGCTCAGCTCTCCAATAAATGTGAGTCTTTAACACTGTCATTACTATCATTCATTCATTCATTTTCCTTCGGCTTAGTCCCTTAATTTATCAGGGGTCACCACAGTGGAATGAACCGCCAACTTATCCAGCATATGTTTTACACAGCGGATGCCCTTCCAGCTGCAACCCAGTACTGGGAAACACTCATTCACACACACACACACTCATACACTACGGCCAGTTTAGCTCATCAGTTCCCCTATAGCGCATGTGTTTGGACTGTGGGGGAAACCGGAGCACCCGGAGGAAACCCACGCCAACACGGGGACAACATGCAAACTCCACACAGAAATGCCAACTGGCCCAGCCTGGACTCAAACCAGCGACCTTCTTGTTGTGAGGCGACAGTGCTGACCACTGAGTCACCATATTGCCTGTCATTAATATCAGAATTCATTAATTTTCCTTCAGCTTAGTCCCTTATTTATCAGGGGTCGCCACAGTGGAATGAACCGTTAACTATTCCGCCATATTTTTTACGCAGGGGATGCCCTTCCAGCCACAACCCATGACTGGAAAACACTCATACACACTCATTCACACACACACACAGACACACACTCATACACTACGGCCAATTTAGTTCAACAGTTCCCCTACAGCGCATGTGTTTTGACTGTAGGGGAAACCGGAAACTGCGGTTGCCCTTCCAGCCGCAACCCAGTACTGGAAAACACCCTAAAATTGTAACTTCTTAATCATTTACTCAAATAAATTGTTTTGGGTTTTTTTTACACAAAATGAGATATTTTGAAGAATGTTGGAAAGAAGGATTGACATCAATAGAAGGAACAAAAAATACTATGCAAGTCAATGGCTGTTTTGTTTTTCCAGCAATCTTCAGTATATCTTCCTTTGTAGAAGAATGTCAAACAGGTTTGGAACAAATGGAGGATGAGTAAATGATAGAACCGTTTCTTTAATATAAGTATGTTGTTGTTGTGTGTGTCAATTGTTTGTGGTGTTCAGTCATGGATGTGTTTTCTTCCTCAAGGTACCGATGATGATCTTGAGTTTTACGTACGTAAATGTGGAGACATCTTAGGGGTGACGGGGAATTTGGACAAAGACAAAAGAGATGCCAAGCACATACTGGAGCACGTCTTCTTCCAAGTGGTGGAGTTCAAGAAACTCAATGAAGTAAGTTGAACGTGTGTATTGAACACATTATTTTTTATATTTTTATTTTATATAGATATTAAACAAATGTTGTGTTTCCCACACAATAAAAGACTTGTGGAAAGACAACAGAATATCAACAATAAGTTAGGAGTGTAACATACAAGCTCTGGTGACTAGTTTACAATAATTAATTTATTGTTGTTAAAGCTTAGGTTGGAACATTTATACATATGGTGTGGGAATGTGAAAAGGTGTATGAGTTATGGGAGAAAACTTCATCAATATTATCTGACATTATAGGAAAAGGTATACCAGTGCAACCAGCTGTGCTACTTTTAAATGATGCTTCCAGTTTGGGTTTGATGAAGTGACAAAGAAAGGTCTGGTTGACAGGACTAACATCTGCAAAAAAGATAATTGCGCAAAGATGGCTTCTTATTTATCCAGCAGTGGCTATTATTATTTATGATATAGTATTGTTAGGACTTTCAACAGCCAGAATAAATAAAGCTAGAGCCTCAACTCTTAATGCGTGGAAATCGGCTGCAGACAAACTGGCAGAAAACCTCATGGATAATAGAAATGAATGTGCTACAACCTGAATCTTTAAATCTCTGATAGTCTGTGTGGATTTCTACTTCATTTAGTTTATTACTATGTGTGTATGGATGTATATATGTACAGGTATGTATGTGTGTGTGTGTGTGTGTGTGTACGGATATGTATATGTATGGGCAGGTATATATGCATACATGTATGTATGTATGTATGTATGTATGTATGTATGTGTATTCATTCATTCATTTTCATTTCGGCTTAGTCCCTTTATTAATCTGGGGTCGCCACAGCGGAATGAACCGCCAACTTATCCAGCATATGTTTTACGCAGCGGATGCCCTTCCAGCTGCAACCCATCACTGGGAAACATCCACACACACTCATTCACACACATACACTAGGGACAATTTAGCTTACCCAATTCACCTGTACCGCATGTCTTTGGACTTGTGGGGGAAACCGGAGCACCCGGAGGAAACCCACGCAAACACGGGGAGAACATGCAAACTCCACACAGAAACGCCAACTGACCCAGCTGAGGCTCGAACCAGTGACTTTCTTGCTGTGAGGCGATCGTGCTACCCACTGTGCCACTGTGAGGCCCTTCTATAATATTATAGACTGTAAATATACCCTGTATTTATTATGTTTGTGTTTAAGATATGTGTATCTTATGTTTATATGTATGTCTATATTTTCTGTTAGTTATTTGTCTTGATTGCAGTGCTCTTTGTAGGATGGCATGGACTTTGGCACCACTGGGGGGTGGGGTGGGTGTTTTTTCTGGGTGGGCTGGGGGGTGGGTTGAGGAGTGGATCTTGTTTTGTTTATTGGAAAGAACATTTTAAAGATGCTGTAACCACTCACATGTAAAATCAATAAACATTTAATCACAAAAAAAGTAGCTTAAACATTGTGTTTAAAACAAATATGAATATGAATATACTCACTAATGGTCAAGATGATCTGTAGTATTCAGATGAGCCTGTGTTATTAATTTCAGCAGTTTAGTATCTGAAAATAACACACAGATGAAGTCAGAGTTATTCGCCCTCCTGACTGAATTTCTTTTTCTTTCCCAGATGATGTTGAACAGATTCAGGAATTTCTCTCAGTATTTCCTATAATATTTGTTCTTCTGGAGAAAGTCTTATTTGTTTTATTTCGGCTAGAATAAAAGCAGCTCTTCATTGTTTTAAAGCCATTTTAAGGTCACTATTATTCACCCCTTCAGCAATATTAGTGTTGGATTGTCTCCAGAACAAACCACTGTTATACAATGACTTGCCTAATTACCCTAACTTTACCCTAATTACCCTAGTGAAGCCTTTAAATGTCACTTTAAGCTGAATACTAGTGTCTTGAAGAATATCTAGTCTAATATTATGTGCTGTTATCATGGTAAAAATAAAAGAAATGTTATTAAAAAACGAGTTATTAAAACTATTGTTTAATAATCTCCTTTCCTTTAAACAGAAATTGGGGAAGAATATACAGGAGGGCGAATAATTCTGACTTCAACTGTACCTTGTAATGTCCTGATTGACCAATCAGAATGGAGTGTTCAAGAGAGTCATGTAATAAACAATCTTAACATGTTTGTGTGGTTTTATTCCTTGAACACTGCAGTTTCTCTCTTTCCTCTAGGAGCACGATGTCGACACAGCAGAAGCGAGGTTCGGCATGTACTGAAGCAGGAGCTCAGGAGGATTTATTTATGAGATCTGCGTGTACACTATAGAGACTCAATCCGCAGTGGAGCTGTAAACACATCACCTCCGGTGCAAGAATGATCAGGTGTGGTTTATCACAACTATAATGATGACCTTTTCAAGCCTATGGTTTAAGGAATTGACCTTTCTTGTAACAGAGTTGTCAATAAATATGAGCTTTTGTATATCCACACACTGGCGTCCAGATTGGTATTGAGGATTGTGCACTACAAATGCATTTTTATATATAACTTGCGTATCTGGGTTAACTTTAATATTAAATAACTACATTTACGTCAAACTGAATACCATACGATGTGGTTTCAGTGGTAAATTAGTAAATAACCCATTACAGGTATAATAGAATGGATGCAATATTAAGACATTACTTTATTGTTTTATGATCTTTATGGAGGGCAGCTCAGTGGTTAGCACTGTCACCTCACAGCAAGAAGGTCGCTGGTTTGAGTTTGCATGTTCTCCCCTTGTTGGCGTGGGTTTCCTCCGGGTGCTCCGGTTTCCCCCACAGTCCAAACACATGTGCTATAGGAGAATTGATCAACTGAATTGGTCCTAGTGTATGAGTGTGTGTAAATGAGTGTGTATGGGTGTTTCCCAGTACTGGGTTGCAGCTGGAAAGGCATCCGCTGCGTAAAACATGCTGGAATAGTTGGCGGTTCATTCCGCTGTGGCGACCCCTGATGAATAAAGGAATTAAGCCGAAGGAAAATGAATGAATAATGAAAGCACTTAACAAACTGGTGTTTTAGGAGGGGACCAGCACCTCTGATTTGTGAATTATTCAAGCCTTAAAGTAAAAATGAATATTTACTCACCCTGTATCTTTGCGTTTCTTTATTCTGTTAAACACAAAAGAAGATATTTTGAAGAATGCTGAAAGTCTGTAACCATTGACTTCCATAGTAGGAAAAACAAATAGTATAGATGTCAATAGTTACCGGTTTTCAGCATTCTTCAAAACATCTTCTCTTGTGTTTAGCATATGAAAGACAGTCAAAGGTTTGAATTAAGCAACGGGGAGTAAATAATGACAAAGCTTAATTTTTTGGGTGAACTGTCCTTAAATTAGTGCAACTTAAAAAAAAATCAACACTAATTTATTAATATTAATGAGAAACATTTGCATATAAAAACGCTTGTAATAAACATACATATAGAAATTAGTGAGAGCAATTAATTCATTAGCATATTAAATGGGACGATTGATTCAAAAGTCTAAAGTCTATCATCATTTAATCCCCCTTCACTTGTTCCAAACCAGTTTCTTTCTTCTGTTGCACACAAAAGGAAGATATGCGGAAAAATGCTGAGGGGGGGAAAAGGTGTTGGACACCAACCGCTGCTTTCCCCCCTCAACACTCTTCAGATTATCTTGTTTCATGTACAACAGAAGACAAACCCATAAAGGTTTACAACTGCTTGAGTAAATGGTCAGAAATGTTCATTTTTGGGTGAACTGTCCCTTTAATGATCACATTTGTCACCAATTTGGAGTAACTGCTTTGTAGCACACATTATCAAAGTGTCAGTGCACACCTTTCCCCCTCATTGTGGACGTTTCATTGGATCTCCTTGAAAACCAAAGCAGCATTAGTGCAACTTATCAACACTTTATTTTATTAATGAAATACATTTGCCCTATAAAAACACTTGTTATAAACATACATATAGAAATTAGTGAGAGCAATGAATTCATTAGCATATTAAATGGGACGATTCATTCAAAAGCCTAAAGTCTATCCTCATTTAATCCCCCTTCACTTGTTCCAAACCAGTTTCTTTCTTCTGTTGCACACAAAACAAGATATGCTGAAAAATGCTGGTGGAAAAGATTATGTTGGACGTCAACGGATGCTTTTTCCCCCTCAACATTCTTCAGATTATCTTGTTTCGTGTTCAACAGAAGACAAACTCATAAAAGCTTACCACTGCTTGAGTGAGTTAATGGAGAGAATGTTTTCATTTTTAGGTGAACTGTCCCTTTAATGATCACATCCATCACTAATCCACCAGTTTGGAGTAACTGCTTTGTAGCATGCATTAGCTAAGTGTCAGTGCACATTTTCCCCCATTGTGTACGTTCCATTGGATCTCCTTGCAGACTGAAGCAGTATTAGTGCAACTTAAAAACATTTATTTTCTTTAATGAGAAACATTTGCATACAAGTACACAATGTGCAAATTCATAAGTGCAATCAATTCATTAGCATATTAAAAAGGGACTGTTCAAATTTACATTGTACAAAGCCGTATATTGAACACAATAGAAAGACATACTGGGAAACGCTGAAAGAAGCAGCCACTGATCTCCATAGTACCTTTTTGTTTCTACTATGGATGTCTTTAACATTCTTCAAAATATCTTCTTTTGTGTTCAACATAAGGTTTACAACCGCTTGTGTAAATGGTGAGAAATGTTCATTTTTGGGTGAACTATCCCTTTAAGAAGAACAAATTCTTCACCAAAATATTATTTTCCTGCATTAAACACACACACACACACACACTCATCAAATGGCCAAATCAGATGCGCTCTGTTCCTCCCTGAGCTCCGGCATCACCGCAGACGGACCGATCATCTCCCTCCAGGACCTCTGCAGATCCTCTGAAACTCCTCCTGACCACACAATCGAGGCTTCAGGAGCTGCAGACGGGTTTATGGGGCTCCATGTGGACTCCAAACAGGACTTTGGGCTCTCCACTATGGCCTTCACCAGAGACACCTCCCAGCAGGGGTGCGAGGCGGTCAGATCCACACAGGAGAGATCCAGAGAGTTCCCCAGGATGGGTTTCTGGAAGCGCGCTCTCTCATAGGGCGTGGAGGATTTACCTTCCACTGGGCTCTTCAGTGCAGCGTTCAGGACGTTTCCTGGAGAAAGAGCTTTACTGAGGGTCACCAGTGGAGATAGGAGACCTGTGGAGAAGTTTAATGAAGGAGGGACCGCAGGATTGGGCTCCGAATACTCCAGTACGATGCCTTTGTTTGGCTTCAGGAGCCCGTCGGAGGAAGCTGCCGATATTGAGAGACTCTGATCTGTGCAAAAACCTCGGTCAAAGTCAGACCAAGACGGGCCCTCATAGCTTCTGGCCAGCTCTGTCGAAAATCAACAGGGTTTATGCTTAAATTAGGGCTCCTTACACTTTAGATTTAAAGTACACATGAAATCAAAACCAACCATGTTGATCTTGTTAGCTCACATTGATAGTTTTGTGGCAAACTATTCTCCTGTGCATGTCATTAGGACAAAAGTAATAATTTCATGCATTGTTCACTCATGAAGCACTGAACCCCGTGCATTTGGCCTTCTCCCACTGTCTGTTTAAGCCAAGGGTGCAGGTAATAAAATTAAATGAATAAAAACATGCAGATCAGACCCCAGAACGTTTATTACATACACACTTTTAAAAATATATATTATTATTTTTCATTCAGTAACAAATTATAAAAATTCAAGACTTTTCAAACCTTAAAAACACGATTAAAATTCAAGCATTTTTAAGGAATACCTGCACCAGGAAGAGCTCTGTTAAATGTGTTTGCAGCTTATTATAGCGAACTATTATAAAGAATTAACATTATTTATATATATGTGTGTGTGTGCGCGTGTGTTTTTACCAGGTCTGTCCCGTCCTGCGTCCATTAGGAAAGCGTGGAGTTAATTAGACTTAGCTGGTATATATAGCTGAGCTTGATTAGCGCATTAGCTCTCCAGGCTTTTGAGGAAAAGTGATATTTTAGTAGATAAATACTCTAAACACGTCCATAATCACAATGCTTGATCATATTAGTCATTTTAGTGCAGATGAAGAACCAAATAATAAGATTTAGTAATTTAAGGTTTAGTAATTAATAACTTTGCACTGAGTTTTATCGCCATTTTGTAAAACAAAAATCGCAATCTGAACGAAACTTCCGGTACATATTCATAATTTTAACAACACTCTTTGGTCGTTTATAACATTTTATACTTAATGTCATAATTTAAACGTTCTAGTTTAATTATGACAGATCAAATCGTGTTTTTTACGACTTTCAGTAATTAAGTTTTTAAACGGGAGTGTCGGAAAAACGAGTAAAAGACTATTAAAGGGGCAGTTCACGCCAGCCTGGTTTTAGAAGGGTTTTGGCCATTTCCAGGCTGGTCTTAGCTGGTCAGGCTGGCAGCTAAAACCAGCCTAGCCAGGCTGGAAGCCCAGCCAAAATCAGCTATGTCCATCTTAAACCAGGCTGGTCAAGCTGGTTTTAGATGGTCATTTTTCAGCCTGACCAGCTTAGACCAGGCTGGAAATGGCCAAACCCCCTCTAAAACCAGGCTGGTTGACCAGCTAAGACCAGCCTAGGCTGGTTTTTCAGCAGGGCATTGACTTCTATAGTATTTGTTTTCCCTATGGAAGTCAACATATATCAGAATATCTGCTTTTGTGTTCAACAGAACTCATAAAAGGTTTAAAACCACTGGAAGTTGAGTAAATAGTGAGTGCATTATTATTCATTTAGGGGTGAACTGTCTCTTTAATAGCCTACATCCTCAAAGCTAACTTATATATTAACCTCAAGGCTCACAATATTTATATATTGTGTTTTATACATATAGCTATTAAAAAGATAAATCTATAATATACGAAAATACATGCATCAACATATTCCCCTAGTATATTTTGACCAGATGCGCGTCCGTGTGTGTTTCGCGTTCAGAAAGTTGCGCGCGCAGCCTGTGTTGGCTTACGTCACTCGCGGGAATGGACGAGAAAAAGAAGCGCGAGATAGAAACTTGGGCGCGCAGCAGTGGATGTTTAGCTGCGAGCTCTTGTGCGCTTTTAATGAAACTCTTTACTTAATTTGATCGACTGTCTAATTAGCATCACACATGAGTTTATGTGTGTGTTCTAGACTCAGTGTGTCCTCATAAAGGTCTGTATTATTGGCGTATTTTGATCAAACAGCAGGGAAATGTCTTGGTGGGCGCGCGGGTAAGTACACAGAGTTTATTATTCTTGCATGTTTAATGCTAATGTGTAATGGAGATTTACTTTAGGGCTAGAAATGAGACTCAGAAATGTATTCAGCATACTGACTTACCTATACATGTGGTGATTGTTGACAATAAGTTTGTGAATGATCCACTGAACCCCGCCTAATAGCACAAAGAGAGCTGATAAACGCGGAACTACTCCAGTTTTATCATTATAAATATAATACAAAGTCAGATTTAGTGTTATTCAGCATCGCAAACTCTTCTATTTTGTACATATCGCTTTATGACAGAGAACACTGCTTTATACTTTGATGACAAGCGTTGTTAATGTTAGCCGATCTGCTAATTGCTCGAGATATTAGCTCTGAATGTTTATTGTATTTTAATTAAATTTTCCAAAGCACATTTAAGGCATATTTAATATTTTGTGAACTCTTCTGTTGTAAAAGTGTTGTTTTCTTCCTCTGGTGTTAATGAACATTGTTTAGCAAACACAAGGCCCTGATAAACGGTGTCAGACAGTGTTTGCTGATCTGCGTTCAGTGTTGTTTAACGTGTGTGTGTGTGTGTTACAGTGAGGATGAGGAGGAGGCCCTGTGTCAGGACACAGACTCTGATGTAGCTGACCAGAGAGATTGTGGGAAGGTGAAAGTTAAGTGGACACAGGAGGAGGTAAACACACATTTCTCTGATTGCAGAATCAAAACAATATTGGGGTAAAGTTGGCTTTATATACACCCATTCGTAATGTGTCCTTAATAATATAATTTCATAAAAGTATTCTTTGCTAATACTAAATAGGGAAATCATATTAGCAGCCGATGACTATCAAAGTACATCATTGTTGACAGTCAAATAAATAGTGCTAATGAATATATATAGACTGAATATTCAAAGTACCGTGGTAAACAATATAGAGCATGTCATAAGTTGTCACTGAATGAAAGTGCGAATATAAAACCAACTTTACCTCAATCAAAACAATCATGTAGAAGTGTCTTTAACGTTTTTTTCCTAAGCACAAATTATGACTGATCATTTTTATCTATTTTGCAATGATTCAAATGTCAAATTGTCATCATGCATAATTAGAACGAAAGTAATTTGATGACATTTGATTGAAAAGACTCAACGTAAAGGGATGCTTCACCCACTAGTTCTGTCATTTACTTAACCTGTAATTTGTTTCGTTTCTCTCTTGAACACATAAGAAGATATTTTGAAAAATGTTGGAAACCTGTAACCACTATGTCTATTACGTAGACATTTTTTGTCTATTGCATCTCTTTAAACCTGCTTTGAATCTGTATATTAATGAGAAATGGGAAGTAGGATGAATGTGGAAAAAACATTGTATGAAGTGAATCCATTTGGAAATGAAGGAAATAATTAACGTTTTGACAACAGACATGATCGGGTTGTACATACGAGTTGTAGAATAGGCCACTTAAGACTTATTTACTCACTCACTCATTCATTCATTTTCTTTCGGCTTAGTCCCTTTATTCATCCGTGGTCACCACAGTGGGATGAACCGCCAACTTATCCAGCATATGTTTCAAACAGCGGATGGCCTTCCAGCCGCAACCCAGTACTGGGAAACACCCATACACACTCATTCACACACACAATTTAGTTTATTAAATTCTCCTAAAGCGCATGTGTAGCGCAAACACGGGGAGAACATGCAAACTCCACACAGAATTGCCAACTGACCCAACCGGGACTCGAACCAGCAACCTTCTTGCTGTGAGGCCACAGTGCTAACCACTGAGCCATCGTGTCGCCCCTTACTCACTCATATTTAATGAGAGAACAAAACGAAATACCTATTTCTCACTTGTGTACAAATATTTTGATGATAAAACATTTTAAGGACATCACGGTGGCGCAATAAGTAGCACAATCGCCTCACAGCAAGAAGGTCGCTGGTTCGAGCCTCGGCTGGGTCAGTTGGCGTTTATGTGTGGAGTTTGCATGTTCTCCACATGTTGGCGTGGGTTTCCTCCCGGTGCTCCGGTTTCCCCCACAAGTCCAAAGACATGCAGTACAGGTGAATTGGGTAGGCTAAATTGTCCGTAGTGTATGAGTGTGTGTGTGAATGAGTGTGTGTGGATGTTTCCCAGTGATGGGTTGCAGCTGGAAGGGCATTCGCTGCGTAAAAACATATGCTAGATAAGTTGGCGGTTCATTCCGCTGTGGTGACCCCAGATTAATAAAGGGACTAAGCCGAAAAGAAAATGAATGAATAAATGAAACGTATTTTAATAGGATGTGTATTTTTACATGATATTAGAGGACGTTTTTATTCAGGAAATATTTTAAAAGGTGGAGGAATCTCAGAATATTTATCATTAATCAGATTAAAAGATTGTATATGACTCTTCTGTGTTGTTGTTTGTTTTGTACAGTGGATGTTTATTAGGAAACCGATGTGATTGCATGCTAAATATTGTATATTTATTATAGGTTTTGTCATGAATATAGCCAATGCTGCTGATATGGCATTAAACGTAAATAAATATTGCATAACTTTAATTTCATATGTTCATTTTCTTTGCATTCCCCAGGATGATAAGCTGCGTAAACTGGTGCTGAACGTGGGATCAAATGACTGGAAATACATCGCTGGCCTTTTACCTGTAAGTGTGTTTACTTTGGGAAGGCATTCAGAAAACTTACATCAGATGTTATTTTTGCTTTACTATTAATCATTTGAGTCTCTAATTAATGTTGAAATGCTGTAAGAGTGTGTTTGTTGTTGAAGAATCGATCGGAGCATCAGTGTCAGCATCGCTGGTTCAAGGTTTTGGATCCTGATCTTGTCAAGGGACCCTGGACCAAGGAGGAGGACGAGAAGGTAACATGTAGAGACGACAGGGGGAAATAATGGATTATATCACCACTTATTTTTGTAGTATATATTTTATTCTGTTCTATTCTATTATGTAAATTAAAGTTTGTGGCCTGATATGTGAATATAGCACCCTATGATGTACACATTGTAGAAAAAAATTTATTTACTTATTACTAATTAAGTAATTAGTAATAAATTATTACAAATTTATTTAATAGTTATTTTTAACTTTGATATTTACAGACTCTATCACGTCATTTATTATTATTATTATTATTATTATTATTACTATATTCCTATCCAGGTTTTTGCAGCCCTACTTTGAATTATTAATTAAAATTTGACCAATTTATTTTTCACATTTACATCAAATTTATTTATTCATTCATTCATTTTCTTTTGGGCTTAGTCCCTTTATTAATCTGGGGTCGCTACAGCGGAATGAACCGCCAACTTATCCAGCATATGTTTTACGCAGCGGATGCCCTTCCAGCTGCAACCCATCACTGGGAAACATCCACACACTCTCATTCACACACATACAGTACGGACAATTTAGCTTACCCAATTCACCTGTATCGCATGTGTTTGGACTTGTGGGGGAAACCGGAGCACCCGGAGGAAACCCACGCAAACACAGGGAGAACATCCAAACTCCACACAGAAATCCCAACTGACCCAGCCGAGGCTCGAACCAGCGACCTTCTTGCTGTGAGGCGAATGTGCTACCCACTGCGCCACCGTGCTGCCAAATTTATTTATTTAATATTTAAAGTATAATATTTACATTTTTAAAAGATATTTAAAGTATGTGTATGACCTGAATGTGACGAAAATCGTTTACACTTAAAATAATAAATCAAAAGTATGATTGTAAAAATCTGGATAAGAATATAATAATAATAATAAATGTTAGTGTAATACAATTGCTGTTTAAATACCTTTTTACAATGTTTTAAATAAGTATTTCTACAGCAGTTAGACTGCTGAATTTCTAGGTAAAAGCATTTAAAGGGATAGTTCACCCCCAAAAATAAAAATTTGCTCATTTACTCTCCCTCAAGTGTTTTCAAACCTTTATCGGTTTCTTTTTTCCCACTTGAGCACATGGGAAGATATTTTGAAGAATGCTGAAAACCTGTGAAAAAAATGCTATGAAAGTCAATAGTTACAGGTTTCCAACATTTTTCAAAACCTCTTAAAAAATGTATCTCATAAATGTTAACAAAAGGGGACTAAATGATAACACAACTTTCAGTTTTGGGTGAACTGCCCCTTTAAATGTATAAATGGAATTTGGGCTGCATGATGTTGGGAAAATTTGACATTGCGATTAAATATATTGCTATTATAAATACAATTTCACCAGATGACTTGTGTAGTTATTTCGAAAAAGTCATTCATTTAGATGGATTGTGATGATTTTGCAGGGGAGTGAAACATAAATCTAGGTTTATGTAATTTATTATATACATATAATAAACAAACTACATTCATAAACACAAGCAAATGTTAATGGGAAGTAAACAGTGCTTTATGGTTTTCTAGGGAGAGTCTAACAGTAAACTGAAATTAAATAATCAAATGTAAAATAACATTGCGTCATTTAAATATTGATCATTAATAAACTTCTTTATGCGCTATTAAAATGCTCACATAGTCACAGGCCTTAAAAACACATGCAGATAATACACTTTCACTCTATAACAGTTCAATTCTGCAACCTCCACACATCTCTTGTGTTTGGTTTGGTTTCTGGTCTACTATAATTTCAACTCAACACAACAATGTGACTATTGTGGATGC
>CAIGQW010055124.1:66234-87401 GCA_903798125.1 Danio choprae | reverse complement strand
AATCCTCTCAGTAATTCAATAAGTGGTAATCCTGACAGTCAGACTATCTGTGTTATTGTACTGATGCAAAAGTGTGTATTCTCATACATGTGTTGTTGTGTGTGTGTGTGTGTGTGCAGGTGATCGAGCTAGTGAAAAAATACGGCAACAAGCAGTGGGCGATGGTGGCCAAACACCTGAAGGGGCGTCTGGGGAAGCAGTGCAGAGAACGCTGGCACAACCACCTCAATCCTGACGTCAAGAAGTCTTCCTGGACCCCGGAGGAAGACCTGATCATCTTCAAGGCCCACCGCGTGCTAGGGAACCGCTGGGCGGAGATCGCAAAACTGCTGCCTGGAAGGTGAAACACACTGCCGAGTTTAGCCAAATGCAGCATTATCTGTTCTTATAGTTGACTAGATGGTGTGCTGTCTAAAAAGATTTACTTAAAGCCTTTTTATTTTTAATGCAGCAGTTTATTGGAGTTAAATAAAATTGTAATTTCCAAATAATGAAACTATTACTATGTACAATGTTTTTTGCGACACCACAAAATCAACAATCGAGCATAATATGAAACTGCTTTTAATTTCATCCATATTATGTATATCTTAGGGTTCATATTGTCCTGGAACACCTGGAAAAGTCATGGAATTTTGACATGGCATTTTCTAGGCTGGGCGACACTCAGTGGTTGGCACTGTGGCCTCACTGTAAGAAGGTTGCTGGTTTGGGTCCCGGCTAGGTCAGTTGGCGTTTCTGTGTGGAGTTAGCGTGTTCTCTCCGTGTTGGCGTGGGTTTCCTCCGGGTGCTCCCCACAGTCCAAACACATGCGCTAAATTGGCCGTAGTGTATGAGTGTGTGTGAATGAGTGTGTAAGGGCATCAGCTGCGTAAAACATATGATGGAATAGTTGGTGGTTCATTCCACTGTGGCAACCCCTGATAAATAAGGGACTAAGCCGAAGGAAAATGAATGAATGAATGAAACACAGAAAAATCCACAACGTTTTGGAAAAGTCATGGAACTTAGTTTAGCAAATATCTGTACACTTGAATGTAGGTTAGCTGTCTTTACTTCTGTCCTTGGCCAAATGCATGCTCTCACATTATTAGTGCTGTGTAAGCATTATCTAAATACATTTACATGGATATCAAAATACATTTCAACAAAATAGATTGTTGCTTGTTTTATGATATGCTATGATATGATATGATATGCTTTTATGATATGCTGTAATAAATTTGACATGTAAACATTACATGACATATTAGGTCATCAAAATTTACTTGAAAGTCCTGGAAAGGTAAAGATAAGTAAAATGTGTATGAATGATATCATCATATTGCACATCCATAATCTGAAAATGGATATTTGTACCTCTAGTAAGTATTGTTTGTATTGTATCCCCCCCTCTGTTTTCCGCAGAACGGACAATGCTGTGAAAAACCACTGGAACTCCACCATCAAGCGTAAAGTAGAGACGGGGTTTTACTCTGGTGTGGACACTACACTGCACGTGCTTCAGCAGACGGACTCTGAAGAGCTGCTGTCTGAAGAGGTCAGACAACACCATCACTTTATGCCCAATAGGCCTGTCACCAGAAGGCATTTTTGTTGTGCGATATATTAGAAATAATTGCGATAAGTGATATTATTGTCATTTTAAGACCAATTTATGCCTGTTAATATGATAACTGATTATACAACAGCATATAAATAGATATACACACATTTAAAGGACAAAAAAAGACATGTAAAATGGCTTTACCAGCTTTCTTCTAAACCATCAGTAGTTTTCAGGATAGTTTGTTAGTAGGCATTGTTTGTAAAAGGGTTTCTTGCTGACCCCTTCAGTGGAGATTAGATGAGATGATGTTCATTTTTATGTAAACATGATGGACGATTTATATTGGGTCACCAAAAATGATTGAGGTCATGTCCATGTATTGCATGATAGGTCAATATATTGATTATTGTGACAGGCCTAGTGACCAACATTATTAACCAATGGGAAGGCTTGGGTTTCACTGTTGGTTTGTGTTTTGCAGGTGGAGATTTCCTGTGATGGAGCCAGTGAAGAACTGCCTGTCGAATGCTCAAAACGGGTATAATGAAGACCTTTTCTGCTTTTAATTACAGTAAAAAAAATTTTGGAGCACATAATCAGTCTTAAGTTGTTTGTTTGTTTGTTTTAAACTTTATTGTCTGTTCTGCTCGGCACAGAAAGGAAATTAGTCTTTAACACTGGTAACATAAATGCAACCATACAACAATCACATAATAGCAACACTCGGCAAGACAACCACATGAATTAAAAACTATATTAGCCCCATACATATTACTGCAGATCATTCATAACAACCACCCCTACCCCAAGTTGCATGGGTGTATTTGTGGGAATAGCCAGAAATACATTGTATGAGTCAAAATTATCAATTTATTTTTCTTTTATGGCACAGATTATTTGAATATTAAGTGTTTCATGAAGACCTTTTGTAGACGTCCTTGTGTGTGTGTGTGTGTGTGTGTGTGTGTGTGTGTGTGTGTGTGTGTATATATATATATATATATATAATACATAATTCTTGTTTGGTAATAGTAATATGCATTGCTAAGAACTTAATTTAGACCTCTTTAATGGCTCTTTAAACTCTGAGATTGTAGATTTTCAAGTAGTTGTATCTCTGTAAAATATTGTCCTAACAAACCATATATCAGTGGAAAGCAGATTTATTCAGCTTTCAGATTCTTTATTTATTTTTTTGTGGGCGAAATTAAGACCCCCTTAATTTCTTCACTCTTTGTAATGTTGCTGCCATTTGCTAAAATCGTTTGTTCATTTGTTCCCTCATTAATGTCCACACAGCAGCTCATATTGACAGAACAACACACAATTGTTGACATTTTTGCAGATTTATTAAAAAAGAAAAACTGCTCCTCAGTATTCAGAGCCTTTGCTCAGTGTGCACCCTTTTGATCTAATATAGCCGTGAGTCTTTCTGGGAAAGATGCAGCAAGTTTTTCACAGCTGGATTTGGGGATCCTCTGCTATTCCTCCTTGCAGATCCTCTTCAGTTCTGTCAGGTTGGATGGTAAACGTTGGTGGACAGCCATTTTCAGGTCTCTCCAGAGATGCTCAATTGGGTTTAAGTCAGGGCTCTGACTAGGCCATTTAAGAATGTGTTTTTCTGTCAATATGGGCTGCTTTGTGTACGTTAATGAGGAAAAAAATGAACTTAAATGATTTTAGCAAATGGCTGCAATATAACAAAGAATGAAAAATTTAAGGGCGTCTGAATACTTTCCGTACCCACTGTATATTATTTGACAAATAAAAGTTAATTGAATTAGAAAATATTGAATAGCAAAACTTGAATGGCACCATTGCAGATTATCATATTGTATTTCTGAAAATCTTGTCCCTCATAAAATGTTGGAAAGTTAAATGTTAAATGGATCCAATCCTTGTTCAGTAAAAGTACAGTAATCAACCCTTGAAATGGATCAAAAAAATTATAATAATTGTCCTGAGACAAGAATGGGGGTTGTTTAATAATTTTAGGCTATTTTAAATGTTGACTGCTGTACTTTAATGGAGAGAACTGTTTGTAGTTGACAAATATTGGTATCGGAACTGGAAGGATATTATTATTATTTTTTTATTATTAAAATCTATATTGGTGTCAGCCCAAATGTTTTTCTTTTGGATCATCCCAAATCGACATATACCCTTGTTTGTTGACAGGAACCTGAAGAGAAAGTCACCGCTCCTCCACACAAAACGTCATCTCCCAAAACCCCCAAAGCTTCGACGAGCCCCAAAAGTGAAGGTGGAGACTCCAACGTGTCCACGTGGGTGATGGACAGCTCTGGGTTTCTGTCTCCATCAGCGGCTCCCACACTGAAGGAGGTGATGGAGCTGATGGATGGGGTGAGTCAAGCCAGATCAATCATCAGAAAATCACTATTAGAATTACAACTGGTTGCAAAATGTGTATGTAATGCACATGTTTTTATCTTGAGTGCTCTGCATTGTCACAGAAATTATTGCGATAAGTGATATTATTGTCATTTTAAGACCATTTATGCCACTGATTATTAGACTTATGATGTCTGAGGACAAAAACCTGTCAAATGTCTTAAAATTTAACATATGAACAGTAACTTTAGATGTTGGCACAGTAGTGCAAGTGGAATAATTGACTCTGGTGCATTCAGTTATTAGAAACTAATCCACACCCGATGTAAACACCGCTCCACTTTACGTTGTGGCTGCATCACCATGTGCATTATTTTCTTATAATTCAATGGCCTGTGGTCAGTTATAATATTGGTGATGCTTGTTAAAGGGAACCCTATGTATTAACTTGTATACCTTAATATTACGTTAATTAAATATGTAGGAAAAAACACAACATATTTACTTAATTAAATTATGTTTACTTATGTTTATATCTTCTTAAATGTGAATTTTGGAGCACACTAGCTTATCGATATCCTCAAGACATACTGATACTAACATCTAAAAACCTTTATGGGACCTTTAAGTGTGTATTGGACTGATCAGAGTGTGTGTGTGCAGGATCTGGAGGGCTGGTGTACGATGTCGGACTTCGACCTGCCGGAGGAGAGCCAGAGCTCGGAGCTGCTGCAGTTTCGTCTGGAGGGCAGTGCTCTGCAGGAGCTCAGCAAGGGCAGTAAAGGAGAGCTGATCCCCATCTCGCCCGGCGGAGCCACTCCTCCATCCATCCTGAGTCGCCGCAGCCGCCGCCGCATTGCCCTCTCACCCGACCCCAACGACTCCATGACCCCGAAGAGCACGCCGGTCAAGATCCTGCCATTCTCTCCCTCACAGGTGTGAAAACACAACACTGCTCTCATATATGATACAATAATAATGATGTAGCACTGCTTGACGGTCCTGTGAAGTGCTTTGAAATGTGCACTTTTTTATTCAGAGTTTAACGTAATCTTGTTTAATGTTTACATCTTCTAAACGTGAACATTGTCGCTGTTTTGGTGTGCACTAGCTTATAGACATCCTAAAAACGAACAATACCGATACTAACATCTAAAAAACGTTATTTTAGTTTCACAGGACCTTTTAATGTCGCTGATCATTCAAGCTGTGATTTAATTTTTTTTAAAGGTGCAGTACACGAGCTGAAGAGTGAGATTTAAAGTTTGTATCTTAGGTTTTGTATTGAAGGCAGAAACGTTTATAAAGTAGAACGTTCTCTCACCAGTCCCGATATGGTTAAACTTCTCTTTAGCAAAAACAAGTACTTGTTTGACTGCAAATGAGATTTCTGAGATCAGATGACTTTATTCTCTTCAAACTGAAACTCATGCTGTGCCCGTGAGTCAGGATACAGTTGATAAAAACCAACAACTTTATTTTCAATATTCAGTCATAGCGCCACCTACTAAATGACATGTTTCTCCCATATTTACCTGCTAAAATGCTTGTTACTACAGTATACCATTTAAAACTGCAAGTGGCAATGAATTGGCCCTGGCGACTTTCATTTGTGTATATTTTGTTTTACCTTGTCTTTGTATCTTGTTTTCGTTTTCCCTTTACCTTCTTGTTAGGAATTTTAAAGGCTGATTTATACTTCTGCATCAAGCGCATGCGTATGCTCCGCATATCCCTCACCGTGGCTAACACTGACGCGCACCTCTCAAATAATGTAACTATACATTACAACGACGCTTAGTGCAAGCTCTGTGATTGGTCTGCTTTGTAGCGGTGATGAGCGTGGACAGTGCTGAGAGCCGTGAGCCCGATAGAGCGAGTGTTTACAAGTGTGGAGTCCCATGAAGGAGCTGCAGATGGAAACTTTTGTTTTGTGTTCACCTTATGATTAAAGTTGTTGCACGTCCGCCGGTTCCCGCCTCTGAATGAGCAGGTTTTAGCTACTTGTAGCGTTCAGAAAAAACAAAACACCTCGAAGAAACTCGACACAGAGGAACATAAACACCTACTGATTGTTATCGTTTTAGAAGTGTTATTGTAGAGCAACACAAACAGAAGTATAAATAAGAAGTATAAATAATTAACAGAAGTATAAATGCATGACTACGTGCAAGGCAGGCGCCGTGGGTCACGCCGATCACTCCACGCAGAAGTATAAACCAGCCTTAAGAAAGTGACTTTAGACACTAAGAGTTCTTGTCTGATAAGTGTATTACAGATATGATTGACTCTTTGATGGTTACTTTTATTCCTCTGTTTAAATAAGTGTTTAAATTTAAGCAAGTCGTTGACCACCTTGTCTTGTAATGTCTGTCATTTTGCATAGCCAGTTGCTATCTGTGTATAGCAGACACTTTCCTGCAAGACCTTAGGAAACATTTGACTGCTTTGGTTTTTATTCAAAGCCTTTAATATTATATTTGTATTTTCAAAGTTCCTAAATATGTGGACGAAACAGGACACGCTGGACCTGGAGAATCCCTCTCTCACCTCCACTCCTGTGTGCAGTCAGAAAGCCGTGGTCACCACACCGCTGCACCGCGACAAAACCCCGCTCACACAGAAGGAAAACTCCCTGTACGTCTCTGCATTCACACTCGCAGCGATTCAGCTCTGAGGTCACTGCTAACCTTTTATATGTTTGCCCTTTTGTAGGTTTATCACACCAAATCACAAGTCTGATCTGGACACGATGCCTCGCACACCCACTCCGTTTAAAAACGCCATGGAGAAGTACGGCCCTTTGCGGCCACTGGTGAGAACATTTACTGAAAACTCTGATTAAAGTCTTGTCTCCTGTTCAAAACAACAGGAACATTGTTTTTTTGGCCACTCATTAATATCAGCTCCAAAGCAGGCGACCAATCAGAGCAACCTAGAGGCGGAGAAAGAGTTGCAAGCTTCTGTTTACAGCAAGAAAAAAAAGCTCTGCGCATCAGATCCATTGAATTATTAGATAATAATGCACCCTGCTTAACATCATGGCTGTATCATCACTTCAAGTGCAGATTATTTTATAATAATTCATGTCATCAATCATTTCTTACTTTTATTTAATATATTATCAAGGTTTCTGTAAGATCTTAAAGTCTAACATTTCTAACTTTAGAGAGTTTAACCCTTTTTAAGGCCTAAAAAATATGGTGCTCTAGATGTTCTCAATTTTCCAATGCCCAAGTAAGGTTATATAGGGGTGTAACGGATCACGGTTGGTCTGGGAATCGTACGGATCACAACCCACGGTTCAGAACACACGTGACCTGCAGATTAATACATTTTTTTTTACTTGTAGATTAATTCTAAATGTGTAACGATTGCAGAGAGATCGCCTCTCGCCTCATTCAAATCACATGTATGAAAGCATTTAGGCTTTCCTGTAAAATATAATGATGACGGAAGAAGTCGTGGTGGGTTATTGGGGATGTGGTGGGTTTCTTAGGTTATTAAAGGTGTTTTCTGTTAAAGGTGTGTTCTGATTCTTTTGTAGCCTGCGTAAATGCATTCAGTGTAAGCTTCGGGATTAATCAATAAAAGATCAGGATCTCAACACCCACGCAACATCAGTTATAAATGATGGTGATTTGCATATGTTTAATAATCCTTTGTGTATCGCTGCACTCAAATCTGTGTCTGAAAAATGCAAAAATCAAGAAAGAGATTCAGTCTTTAGTCTTTTGAGTTAGTGATGAAGTTACAAACAGTCAAATAACACAGAAGTAGTGGGAGAACAGCTTATAGATTAGATAAAACCACTGATGTTTATGGTAAAGATTAAAATCACCGTCATATGTAGGCAGCAATTACATTATTCAACCAATAGGCGGCGACAACCAGCCATCAAAAATATGCCACTGAATAATCCTTCAAAAATGATCATCTAGTAATGAAACATGAAGTTTTATGAATAACTGAACCATTTATTGAAAATGAGACTAAAATTAAATATGAGTTGTACAAATTATAATGTCAGATTTCTACATTTAGTGTTATCCGAACCGTGAGATTTGTGATCTGTTAAACCACTAATGTTATCTCAAACTCATTGAAATATACCCGCAGTGCTACAGAATGTGTTTAGGTTTTATTCTGTGGATTTGTTTCTTTCGCTAGTCCAAATATAATGTATTATGGCTACTAATGAGACCAACTGTATGATATCTTACATTTCATTCACGATTACCTTAAAGAGCTCTTAAATAGTCTTCAGTTTGACTTTGTGAAACCTGCAGAAATCCTTACTATAATCTTCTGTAGTGTTAAAACTATATTTACTCTTTAGTCCTGTTCAGGTGGTTAAAAGAGACATTTTATTACTACCTAAATCCTGAATGTTTTTCTCCCACCACTGCATTTCACAACATATTGTTTCTGTGGTTTGGTTTTCTTCAGCCTCCGACCCCAAATCTAGAGGAGGATCTTAAAGAAGTGCTGCGCAGTGAAGCAGGAATCGAGCTGATCGTAGAAGACGAAGCTCCTGCTGAGAAGAAACGCAAACAAGTGGTGAGAGATCTGACAGAAAAGACATCAGCTCAGTTTCCAGTCATGGTGGACCATTAATGCATGTATTACTGATGAAGGTTAAAACCCGAAACTCTCAAGATGGTACACATTTTAATACCACCAATAAAAGCTGATAGTTCTGATAACTACTTTTATTATTAAAAGTTAATTATTTATCTTTACCTAATAAAATGTGTAGCTTTTAACTACAGTCATGTGAAAAACAATTAGGACACGCTATGAACGCCTGAGGCTGAGGGTGTCCTAACGTTTTCCTCAGTTAGCATACGCATTACATTTACAGAAGATCTTAAAGTCTTTACTTCAGGTTTTTAATTGTTTAGGTTTATTACCTTAACATTTCTGTATTGTAATAATTGAGATTAAATTAATTTAAAAACCTTACAAAATACCCAGGCTTTCATAGGGTGTCGTAATGACCGTATTTTTCTTTAAAATACATTTCTTCCCCAAAAATGTAATTAATTAATGCACAAATTAATAGTGAAATCATTTAAGAGTGCTCTTTAATTAAAAATAAAAAGCATATGCAAAAGATGTGTTTACATATGTACTGAGAGTATGAAGAAAAGGGGTCAATGATATGTAAATGATATGCAATCTAGTGCAGATTCTGATATTTTACATCCACAAGAAGTTCTTATATAGCTTGTAAATCAACAATATCTTTATAACTTTGTAGCAGACTAATAGAAATTAACAAATAAATCTTCCCAAGCCTCTGAAACCTCTCTAATCATTTGAGGAAGATAATCAAAGCGCTGAGGAACAGAGGAAGTAAAGGTTCTGGAAAAAACCCCAAAAAACCTATCATGTGATGCTTATGATATTGCTGAACTTTCAGAATTGTCTAAAGTGTTTCATAAGTATTATGTATTGATAATTCAGTAAGCCTTTGTTGCTTCAGTCTAGTTGGTTTTCATTTTGCATTATTAATAACACAATCAGAGCAATTATTGGGTTTACTTTATAAAAATGAGTAAAGATCTGACCACAAAGAGACTTTTAAACCCTGAGCTGCATGCATCAGATTGTGTGTGTTCGGTTTAACCACAAACATTTGATTACATTCATATCAAGTGTAACCTTAAGTGATTAAATGTTTGTCTTCATTGATTAACTGGTTTTGCAGCGAAGCTAACCAAATAAATTCTTGTGTGTTTTTTTTGCTGGTTTGCTGTTATATTGAATGATCTGCGTCTCCTTCAACAGTATCGGCCTCCTATGAAGAAAGTGCGTAAATCTTTGGCTCTGGATGTCATCGACTGCAGTGAAAGTGTTGCTGCACGAAAGCAGCAGCAGATTAAAGCCTCAGTCAAACCCAGTCAAAAGGTACAAAAAAACCACACTGGTGCTGCATTTAGCCTGGCTCACTTTTCAGATGTAGCTTTTGCATGAGTAATGTATTATAAAGAGCAGGGCTGCACGATATTGGAAAAAAAATTACATTGCAATATAATTTCACAAGATAACTATTTAGAAAAAGTCCTAATTTTACAATGATTGGGATGATGTTATGAGTGCATCTGCATAAACTATACAACAAAAAGATGAAGACTCGCACCACAAAATCATCATCATAATCAATGTAAAACTATAAATTCTTTCCAAATAGGGTTACTTAAGTCATCTTGTGAAAATATGTTCATAATCTCAATATATAATCGCAGAAATTAAATGTTGCAATGTCATTTTTCTCCAATATTGTAATCTAATGTGAAGTAACACTGTATAGGCTGTGCTGTATTAATAATTAAACAATTAATCTTTGTTAAAGCGACAAACTTTATCATTTCTTGTGCACAAACTGTTTAAATTTGCTTAAAATCATATAGTCACAGGCCTTAAACCCGTCTAAATAAAAATCTTTCATCCTATTAGAGTGAAACTTTGCACAAATTACATTTAATCCCATCTCGACATTGCAGATCCTGCGATGTGACTATTGCAGATTCACACATTGCGATATCGATGCTGAAACCATATATTGTTGAGCCCTTATTGAAAGGTGTTTTGTTTTCTGTATTCACAGCCTCAGACGGCGCTGCCGGAGCCTCCGGTGTCCTCATGTGCTGTAAAGGAGGAGAATGTTCTGGATCAGGGCTTTATTCTGGGTCCCAATGAAAGTGGACCTGCCTCTAAACCAGTGCCGGCAACACCAAAAACTATCCCTCCGCTGCCTGTAAGTCACTGCAGATCAGACTCTGCTGATGTTATGCATACAGGACACCATTTTAGGCATGTGCTGATCTCAAACATTGGTATGATCGAGGAATTTTTTCAGAAGTGTGAAGTTGCACAGCACCACTTCATGTACCGGGTTATTTCTGTTTGAAAACATAAGATATGTCAGATATTTATAAATATTTCAGATAATAAAAGCTATTCCAGAAATTGGGGTACTCATAAAAGATTTAATAACACGGCTAAGTTAATTGTTTTGTTTTCTGCCGCTTTATAATGTCAGACATCTAACCCAAACCGGTGGTGGTTGTCGTCGTCGTTGTTGTTGTTGTTGGTTTCTATCTGGATTATTAATATTACTATGGTTGTTGTCACCAAATATAGAATAAGCACAACAGATTCTAATTAATTAGTTAATTGATTAATCAATTAACATATTAGGCAATACATTTAACTTGTAATGCCTACCTGTATTTTGTTAATTTTTCATTTTCTGTGCATATTTTTCTGAATATTGTCCAAAAGAAATAAGGTGGAATTTGAAAATGCACATGGGGAATTTGTTATTAAATAAAACCACTGTCTGAATTAAGCTCATGTTAATAATGAAACTATAATGGAAAATATAACGTCTGAAAAATTTATGTGCTTATTAGGTTTTCAGATGCATTTTCATCAGTCCAATTGTAAGTAAAACAGTAATGCATTTAATTTAAAGGTGCCTTTCTTGACACTCAAGGTCTCCGTACATCATATCATTCATTCATTTTCTTTTCGGCTTAGTCCCTTTATTAATCTGGGGTCACCACAGTGGAATGAACCGCCAACTTATTCAGCATATGTTTTACGCAGCGGATGCCCTTCCGGCCGCAACCCATCAGATTCACACACATACACTACAGACAATTTAGACTACCCAATTCACCTATACCGCATGTCTTTAGACTTGTGGGGGAAACCGGAGCACCCGGAGGAAACCCACAGGAGCACGGGGAGAACATGCAAACACCACACAGAAATGCCAACTGACCCAGCCGAGGCTCGAACCAGCGACCTTCTTGCTGTGAGGCGATTGTGCTACCCACTGCGTCGCCCCTGTACATCATATCAATAGACAAAACAAAAAACACAAGTAGAAAGAGACTTTAAAGGGCAGCTACGATGAAAATCATCTTTTCTAAGCTGTTTAGACAGAACTGTGTGCAGGTATAGTGTGTCCACAGTTGTACTGAAGTGATTTAAAGACAATAAGTTTTTATTTTTTAATATCCTGACGTTAAAATAGGATCCAAATCCCTGCAATTTTGAGGCCCACCGCAGCGTTACATAGGTGTGCGGTTTCCCCCGCCCCCAAATTCACTGACACCCATGTATTAACATGTCTTCATAGTAACGCATAGTCATATCCCCAAGACAGGACGTGCGCAAAGCAACCGGGATTAAAAGATCTGTTCAGCTCTCTGTGATCATCTGCACCTCAAGAATGAGTTTTACAAGTTTAAGACGATTTTAAATCAGTGCATGTTTGTAATAAAGACAGTAAAATCGCTGTAATTCATCGCTACAGTCGCGTGTCAGTGCAATTACAAAAGAAGACGCTTTAATCCCGGTTTGTAGACTTAAATTAGGTTTATTTTGTACATTAACAGTGGAGATTAACGTGTATCCTGTCGTGTGCGCGTGTGTGCGTGCATGTGTGTGTGCGCGTGTGTGCGCGTGTGTGTGTGTGTGTGTGTGAGAGAGACTCATCATTGCAGAAAGGCTTGAATTAGCTCCACAACAAATCCCTCAAATAACCATTGGGGAAATTCTTACTGTAGTAAGGCAGATCTGCTTCATTCTTGTCTGTCACTGTGCTGTTTATCAACGTGAGACGCAGCAGGTGAAGGCTACACAGATTAACACAGAGAGATCTCTATGGCTCTGACACGCACGTGGGAACGGTGGACGGGGAGAACCAGCTCTTTAGCATTAAAGGCACAGGCAACAAAACAGCTACAGTGTCCTAACAGATCAAATTTCCCAGATTCAGAAAGGTATAATAAATAATCTGATGGGTGTTTTGAGCTGAAACTTTACAGACACATTCTGGAGACACAAAAGACTTCTCTTAAATCTTGAACAGGGATGAAATAGGTTTTTTATAAGACAAAAAAAGTCTCCGTTGTCTAATAATTTCCTTTTGTTTTGACAGATGTCTGCGGCGTGGGAAACTGTTGTCTGTGGCCGGACGAAAGATCAGCTCTTCATGACCGAGAAAGCCAGACGATACCTTCGCTCTTTAAAATCTCACACCCCAAACCGAGCCCTCATACTGTCCTGAGCCACGTTATTTTTTTTACAAAACATAATGTGGAATATGTGTTGATGGAAAAAACTAATTGTAAATGTTGTGTAGAATATGAACCCAATTACTGTTCCAGAATAGACACTTTACTGCTGATAATGCTCTCGTCCTGTTTCCTGTGGCATATCGGCGCATTCAAACACCCCGTGTAAAGAAGTGCTGAGATTTTCTTTTATTTATGTACTGTCAACATGCTCCTGACATGCCAGCAAACATGTATTCTGCTCCAAAACCAAGAGTCAATAATCAGGTTTCTGTTTTTTAATTGAACTCAGCATGTGCTGTAAATAGAAAGAGGCTTACATTTCCCCTGGCCTTTTTAAACCCATTCATGCTCGTCGGAAAATATTAGAGTTTTGTAAAATAACCTGTAGGGCCTCACATGGGATGTTTTGAGGCCTTAAAGGGACAGTTCCCCCCCCCAAAAAATTAAATTGACTCATCTTCAACTTGTTTAAATGTCTTTGTTCTGTTAAACACAAAATATATGTTTTTAAATGTTGGAAACCTGTAACCATTGACTTCCATTGTATTTGTATTATTCCTACTATGGAAGTCAATGGTTACCGGTTTTCAGCAGGCTTCAAACTCATATTTTTGTGTTCGACAGAAGTATGTAACTGGTAAATGATAAGTCAATGTTTATTTTTTGGGTGTACTGTATCTTTAAATGATAATGTATAGAAGCAATGTTACTTTATTTTCTTTAAGTAGAAATGCTATAAAAGATGGATAGATGTCTGTCGTCTTGATGGCGACGCTGGGAATGAGCACATTCCCTGATAGCACACGCACATATGTGTGTTTACGTTTGATAAGACATATTTATTACATCCTCTCATCGTGACGTCTCATTTTAGATGTTAATTAGATGATGTCTTTGAGATGTTTCTGATTCATAATGTTTCTTAAATAGACCTTTTAATGACCGTTGTACACATCAGATGATATACAGCCCAAATGATCTTTAAAATATGTCTTACAGACGTACGTGCGCTATCTGGGTCAAACTAATGTCCAGATATCAGGGGGAAAACTAGCTGATGAACTTCGAAAACAGAAATGGGAACAGCCGTGTGTAGTTTATTTACATTGAAAAACCGTTCAGAGATCAGTCAGGATCTGTTTTCAACCATGCTCACATACATTTCCATGCTAACATATGCGCTCCTGTTGTAACATCATTGTTCAGCTCGTGAATACTTCATTAAGATTCATGTTTTGCTCTTTGTGATTTGACTGTTTGCTTATTCTGACATTTCTACTGTCCACCAGCGGGGAATCACTACCGTAAAATAAACCCTGGCTATCATTCACACGTCTCACCACTAGAGAAAGCTCATGAGTCAGACGTTAAAGGGGTTAGTTCACCCCGAAATTAAAATCAAGGCAGCCATCTTACATGTATATAACCCTCTTTTAGGTGAATCAGGTCAGAGTTATTTAAAAAAAAAAAAAAAAAACTTTGGGCTTTTCCAGCTAAACTATGGTGTATTGTAGTATAATATCCTTATGGTTGTAGAAAACTACAGTATAGAATCATTTGTGTTACCAAAGCAGACCAATGGTAAAGTCTAGATGGGATACAGCTCTGGATAATCAATATAGCACGTTTTTTGTGACACTACAACAATTTATATTTTTATATTACTGTGAGGGTAGGGGTAGACGTTAATAAAATACAAGTGATAGGTAATTTAATAAATAATATAAATAATACTCGTTAACTTCTGGGCGCAGCTGTATCCCTTGTAGCAACAACTCAGAATAATTCAAGTATGGGTAATTTTACTAGAGTAATATTTTATAAGTATCTGCACTTTTGCAAATCTGTATTTGATTTGTATACACTGATTAATGATAACTTGCCTAATTTGATATATCAGTTGTTGAGGGGAATAAACACTAATTTCTATATAACGAACAAGGATTTATTGGTTGAAATGATGCTGACGGTCATTAAAACAGAACGTTGAGAAGTTATTTAATTTTAACTTGTATAATTAGACTATATAAGATCAACTTCACATATTAAACAATTCTTAAATGCTGTATATCATGTTACTGAAGGGTTTTTATAACATTACTTGGCAACCCCGAGTGTTAAAAACTTGCCCGGGCTAGCTTTTACGAGTCTCAACGCCTGAAACTACACGCCTGTGACTCTTTATTTATATTTTATTTCTTTATATTGTATGGTAGATGGCTTTTGATACAATAATTCGCATTTATTAATAATCTGTCCAACTGTTGATTTGTTAGGTTTCATTTTCGCTTCAGTATCAGTTTCTGAGGTAAAAGACCGACAGCTCGCGGTATCGGTAAGTAAAATGAACAAGTTTTGTCCTTCTGACAGTAATTGTTTTCTTATCAGTAATATTGTGATGTTATACGTGTGTGTGTGTGTGTCAGTACAGTCGACAGTGATATTACAGCTCCAACATACTTGCTTTCATTTTGAACTTCGGCAAACATTGACGCCTGCAGTGAGTAAAACAATGAATATTAAAGTGTAATTATAATAAATGTTCAGTTTAATGCGGAATGACTTGTCTGAAAGTTTCCCCACATTACTGTACGACGCTAAAACAAAACCAAACGAGTTATAGGCTACTACTACAACAGCAATGGCTTTAGTTTATGGATTTTTTTGTTTGTTTGCTTCTCTTCCATGTACTGAAGACCAAAGTTTTCTCTCAGTTGTGTTTGTTGATCAGTCTCAGACATGGCAGAGGAATTCAGATCAATGGAGATTGGCCAATATGTGAGTTATGGGGTCATTTTCAACACACACACACACACACTATTGTTTTTATACTTTACAAACTGTATTTGACATCAGTGTCCTCATATTTCACCACCTTCTTGTAATATCTGTGTCATACCTATGTCATTATACAGATTTGTGTCCTGATGTCACAAACTAACACACACACACGTTTGTTTTTGTGTAAAGTGGGTACATTACATAGGTTTCCATTCATTTTATACTGTCCAAAGCGTATATAGTATTGGCCTAACCCCACCCTACCCCTAAACCCAACCATCACAGGAGACTGTGTACAGCTTTACTCTCTGAATAAACTCATTCTGTGTGGTTTATAAGCTTCTGGAGAAATGAGGACGTCAACAATGTCCTTATAGTTCACCTCCTTTTTGTAATGCCTGTGTCATACCTATTATACAGTTCTGACATGTCACAAAAACACGCACACACACACACACAGCCTTGACTGTTGATCCTCCTATGGTGTCATGTAAATAAAATATGTAAGCTGAAGGAAAATGAATGAATGAATGAATGCTTACTTACATTAACACTTATCCCACAACAGGATCTTTATACGGCTGATAATGAAAGGCCCAAACCACTGGATATTGGTACATTAATGATCAAAGTGGACTGGACTGAAGCATTTCCAGACAGATGGAGAGCAAAATTACAGATCGCCCTTCAGACGTGGTTGTCAAAACTAGAAGGAAATGCCTCCGTCCACAGTATCAAACTCATGAATGATCCGTCATTTGCAGAAGTGCAGATAACTCCATCAGCAGGTGATTATGATTCACTTACATTTCACAAATACACAGTACAAAATTCAATATTGACTTCTCTGAATTGCTTTTCTGCTGTTCACTTTCAATGCCAGTTAATTCACTAAACTAACGGTTTCATGCCCCCTTTTACAAGATGTAAAATAAGTCTGAGTGTGTGTGAGTGTGTGTGTGTGTGTGTGTGTGTGTGTGTGTGTGTGTACATGTTTTTGTGACATGTCAGGACACAAATCTGTATAATGACATGGGTATGACACAGGTATTACAAAAAGGAGGTGAAATATGAGGACATTGCTGACGTCCTCATTTCTCCAGAAGCTTATAAACCACACAGAATGAGTTTATTCAGAGAGTAAAGCTGTACACAGTCTCCTGTGATGGTTGGGTTTAGGGGTAGGGTGGGGTTAGGCCAATACAATACACGTTTGGACAGTATAAAATGAATAGAAACATATGTAATGTACCCACTTTTCACAAAAACAAACGTGTGTGTGTGTGTGTGTGTGTGTGTGTGTGTGTGTGTGTGTGTGTGAAGTTTCAGCTCACAATACCACACAATTAATGTTTCTAGCTCTCTGAAACTGACCCTTTTAGGCTTTGATCCTAATTGTGGCGTTTTGGTGACTGTCACTTTAAATTCAAATGAGATTTTGCTCTTTTCAGAAAAGGGCGGAGATACAAATGCCTGTGTGTCAGCATAGTGGCAGATTCAAAAACAAGACTAACGTCCTATGCTAATGAGAGAGAGATGGTCACTAGTGGGCGGGGCTTAATCACCTCTGATGACGCATACAAAGGGAGAATGTCAATCAAAGTGTTCTGCAGACTGTTTTCATCAAGTCTGATTATAAACAATAGAATTAATTAATTTTTACCATTAAAGATTGGTTATATTCACACACTGCTGACACACAGCTGTGTTTAAACCCCTCATAAAAGTGACTTTTGCATAATAGGTGCCCTTTAAAGAAGCTTCTCTTGGTTTCATCTTGTTTAGACATTGGAAATTGTATTTGTTTTCTCACTTCAATTGTTTAAATGTATTATTATCATAGGGCACTGCGTTTCATAAACTCCCTATTCTTCTCTTCAGCTCTAGAAGTTATCAAAAAGCTGGAGTTTATACCCTTGAGGTTTAAAAATGAAAACAAGGAGGTGACTGCGTGGATCTGTCAGGATAAAGCAAGTTATGTGAATATACCACAAAAGTCCTTGCTGGAGGAGAACAGAGCTACTTCACTAGAGGTATTATGTTTATTTTGTGAGTAATTATGACAGTGCACATTAATTCAGTTAAATTAGTTAATGCGCTTAATAATTACACATTAGTTTGATTGCGAAAACAGTACAGCAAAAAGACGAGTGTTGAATTAACTCTCACAGAGTTGATTTCAACACTTTTTATGAGTTTATATAGCCCCACACTTTCTGGAGTTAAATTAACATTATACAAATACATAAACATATAACACTAAAGGTAGAGTTGTTTTTTTGACTCCCAAAAAGTGTTAAAACAACTGTTATACATATATCATAATTGAATAAATATAATAGCTTAAAATGTACTTACCGCCAAAAACTACACCATGCTGTTAACCATTCCTCTCAGAGACAGACTCACTGGAAATGTGTGGGGGTCTGAGTGCTCGGGCGGAGTATCATCATAACTTCTTGTAGGAGTTAAAGCAACTCTGATAGTCAACTCTTTTAAATGACTCCAACACTTGACACGATTCTACATTATATGTGTTCAAATTACATTTTGAGAGTTGAAATTAACTCAGAAAGATTTAACATCGACATTTCAACTCCCCAGTTTTTGCTGTATAACCGAAGTAAGCACCTGAACTACTACATACACTAGCAATGAAATTAAGGGAAATAAATCACAGGACTAGATGTACACAGGAGTAAATGAGAGCCCAAACAAGACACCGGTGAACAATATAGGAGCAAGGAGAGCCTGATATGCAACCTAATTTGGATGGTAATTGTGTCTCATGGGGACATCTGTAAAAGAAAAGTCTACACATTTAAACATTCTCAGTAACAGTTATATTAAAGTAATGTAAAGTTTGCATTTATAACTATATTTCTTATAGCTGGACATTTATACGGCTGGTGATGAAAAACCTTCAGCGCCACTGGATATTGATAGATTTAATCTCAAAGTGGACTGGACTCAAGCATTTCCGGAGAGATGGAGAGCAAAATTACAGATCGCCCTGCAGATCTGGTTGTCCAAACTGGAAGAAACACCAGTTATTCACAGCATTAAACTCATGGATGATTCGTCGTGTGCAGAAGTGCAGATAACTCCATCAATACGTGAGTCACTTTAATATATTTTAGGTGAAATCTAAAGAAGGCTAGTGTTTAAATGCATTCAAATTAGGCCTGTCACGATATCTATTTTTTGTTGCACGATATATTGCACCAAGCCTCATGGTGGCGCAGTGGGTAGCGCAATCGCCTCACAGCAAGAAGGTTGCTCGTTCGAGCCTCGGCTGGGTCAGTTCCAAAGACATGCGGCATAGGTGAATTGGGTAGGCTAAATTGTCCGTAGTGTATGTGTGTGTGTGTGAATGAGTGTGTATGGATGTTTCCCAGTGATACGTTGCAGCTGGAAGGGCATATGTGTAAAATAAGTTGGTGGTTCATTCTGCTGTGGTGACCCCAGATTAATAAAGGGACTAAGCGGAAAAGAAAATGAATGAATGAATGAGTATTGCACCAAAATATATTGCGATAAACTATATTAATGTCAATTTAAGACCATTTCATGCCACTCATTATATATAATGCCAGAATGACAATGTAATATCAGCACAATGCAAGTGCACTCTTCCAAAGAACACATCATATTTCATTCTTAAGGATATTTAATTTAATTATATAGTCATTTTAATTTAATAATGAGGCATTGGAGTCAGATTGTGAAACGCATATCCTTAATAATAATAAATGTTAAGAAGGTAAAGAGTAACAGAGGCTGCGATATCTGCTACTAGAGTTAGTTTCAGCTGTCAGACACACACATGAGAATATACTATAGTCATTTATAGTAAATACAATAGTGTTTTGGGCAGCACGTTGGCGCAGTGGGTAGCGCTCTCGCCTCACAGCAAGAAGGTCGCTGGTTCGAGTCCCGGCTGGGTCAGTTGGCATTTCTGTGTGGAGTTTGCATGTTCTCCCTGTGTTGGCGTGGGTTTCCTCCGGGTGCTCCGGTTTCCCCCACAAGTCCAAAGACATGCGCTATAGGTGAATTGGGTAATCAAAATTGTCCGTAGTGTATGAGTGTGAATAAGTGTGTGTGGGTGTTCCCCAGTGATGGGTTGCAGCTGGAAGGGCATCCGCTGCATAAAACATGCTGGATAAGTTGGCGGTTCATACCACTGTGGCGGCCCCAGATTAATAAAGGGACTAAGCCGACAAGAAAATGAATGAATGAACAATAGTGTTTTTAACCATACTAACACTGACGCCTTCAATAAAGATAGAGATGTTGCACAATCAGCTAAAATGTTGGTTTTTTTTATGTATGGGCGATATATATTGCATCACCATAAATGATTGAGGTCATGTCCACGTGTTGTGCGATAAGTCCATATGTTGATTATTGTGACAGGCCTAATACAAATACATTTTGCCATATTAATAATACATACAAATAGCATTGGGTGTAACATGTTACTGGACACTAATAGTTACAAATTCCATATGACTACATTGAAGTAATGAGTAAAGAAAAAAAGTGAAGTGTTAAAAATTGAAGTTAATTGCTTCAGTCAGTTTTATTTTACTATATAGAAGAATCCAACGATTGAACAGCAGTTAGATCTGTATTTCCATCTGGAAAGTGAGGGATGTGGGTTTAATTTACAGGCAAAGACTAAACTGAATTGATAATAGTAATAAAAAAAGGAAACTAAGCTTGTTTTAAAGGGATATTTCACCCCAAAAATTAAATTTTTTATTTATTTATTTTAATATTTGTTACATAGTCTTTAATAAGTATGCATTATTCACATAATCGCACACTGTAATTCACAAATCTGCACGACAAAATGCACATATTGTACATTCAGATTGTATCGAAGCTCTCTGTACACAGATATTCAGTACTAATTCAATGCACAAATTAACATCACATCATACACTGGATTGAAGATAAACGGGATGAATTTGATTCATCAACACACACCCAAGTCTTGTAATTTAGCATACATTCTTGCCAAATTCTTTCAGTAAATAGGATCAAGCTACTGTATGGTCTCGGTGGTCCATACAATGCTGGATATGCGTTTAGAAATGTAGTCACATTTGTTTATAGGACTTCATACAATAGGTTTTAATGCATAATGGCTCTGTATTCTTGAGCAGGATGACAGCTCTCATGTGACCACTTCAGGCACACACTCACACACACACACTCACTCACACACACACACACACACACACACACACACACACACACACATTGGGTTTTCCTGTTTTATTGGATCTTCCCATCACTGTAATATTGTTTACTGTACAGACTTTATATTCTACTAGCCCCAAACCCACCCCTAACCCCAACCCTCACGGACAACAACCTGC
>CAIGQW010055114.1:689241-710713 GCA_903798125.1 Danio choprae | reverse complement strand
AGATATATGTATATATATATATATATACGTATGTGTAGATATATATATATATATATATATATATATATATACGTATATGCACACACACATATATACACACACATATATATATATATATATACATTGTGACTCAAACTAACATTGTCAATAGTTTTGTTTTGAAGAAGTACTATATATCTTAAGAGTTTACATTTAAGTACATCACAGTTTTTTTCCTGTTTAAGTACAGTACAATTATTTAACTTTTAAAACTACAGCTCAGTTGTACTACATTACCTGTAAGCTCAATGTGGTGTTAATATTAATATTATAATATCAAACTGTATTTACAATGTTTAAAGTGCAGACATTAATAACTATTTTTATTAGGAATAAAAACTGCCTCATTTATGTACTGTGTAGAGCTGTAGCTGAATAATTAGGCATACTACGCTACTGTATATTAATGCTGGACATTATGGTGGTACTCGGAGAGAAAAATATGTTCTGAGGTGATACTGGGTGTAAAAGGTTTGAGAACCACTGTCTTGATGCATGATGACTTTGAGTGTTGAAAGTAGGTGCACCGTATTTTCTCCTTGTGGTTGCACCAGTGGAACTGTACTCACCAATGTTTTTAGGCATTGACCCTTTTTAATACATTTCAGAGTCATTGGTTATCTAAATGATTCCCTAATTTGTTGTTAACAACAAAACTTGTAGTGAACAACTAAAGAGGAAATTCTGTAGTCATGTTGTATTGATAACTATTATATTGATTTAAAAAAAATAGCCACTAAACAAACCTTGAGGACACTGTCTTCATATTCCTTTTTTTCTGAATCCTCCTTCACTTTCAGTCGACTGTTGCATTTGGTAGTATCATAGGACGAATAAATTAACTGAACCTCAGTTGATGACATGCTCTCAGATAACATCTGTTCTGGAATCAGGTAGTAGGCTGGAACAATGTTACTCTAAATGATGGAGAAAAAAAACAGAGTGTTGAACAAATATCATATGACAGGATGAGACAAACTAATGACTCTTGCTCCATCTCTAATAGACAAAGACTTAGAGACACTTAAAATATATCTAAGTTTATTTTCATGTATGTATACTTTAGCTACTGAAGTTGAAATGTTCTAAATAACTGAAGAGCACAAATGTCAGGGCATCCAAAACCCCCAAAATTGCTGAAGGTACTGTAATAGGGACTGCTTTATTCACAGTGATAACTGACAATTTCCACATTTCCACTGTTGTGCCTAAATAGAGCTTGCCAGTGCATGCCTGGGCTAGTCGCATGTCCACAGTAACTTCTTACATCGGAAGCTGGGGCTTTGGAGCAGGTGAAAGGCAAAGGCTGAGTTTGGCTGGGTCAGGTAAAGACTCTGACGAACAGCTGATGGTAGCCATAGTAACGACAGACAGCAGAGGATCTCGAGTTCAGAAACGCATTTAAATCGGTAAAGGAAGAAGCACGAGTCGTGTTTTTAACGTAGTTTTGGACATAATATGTGAATAGCCCCATGAAGGTTAAACCTGAGAGATACAGTAAAAGCACTGATCTATAATAGATAAGTAATTACAAGCCGCATGGAGCGATTACAACTTATAACACACAATTCAAAACATATTTTGCAAACTACACAAAACGAGACAACAGTTTTCAATTACACTTACATGTTATGATCCAGAGGAAGAAGAAACTGGTCCTTATGAACTGTAACAGTTACTGACAAAGTCCCATACATAATAGTCTCTGCTGCTCCTTCCTTTAATAGCAAATGCCCGGCGAATCCCGTGTTCCAGCATAGATTATTGTATCAATCATCAGAAAAATAACAGGAACAAACACAGCACTAGGTTGGCTATACTGTGGTGTTGTTGTGAAAATGAACTTTAACCCTTTATTCCCCACAGCCGAATCTCCATCTGTCAGTGATCGTCATCTTAGTGTCATGATAAGTCCCGCGATCCCCCGCGCTCCGCTAGTGTATGAAGGGAAAGCGCGTTCACATTTTACTAGATCTGGAACTACATATTTGGTGATGTACCGCATCGACGTCGATGCGTTCAAGCAAAAGATTCGAACCCAACTTAATTAATTCATTCGACTCTCAGTCAAGTATTTCATTAAAGAATCAAAAGTTTTAAACACTAAATAGTTTAAAAATAGTTTTGCATTTTTAGATTTAAACCTCAGCTGGATATTTCCATTCACCTAGTGCTGTGTTACACACTGCATGGAAGCTCATTTTTAAAAACCCATAATAATGGCTCTTTAAAGAACCTTAACTGTCACAATCACCAGCTGGAGAACCCACAAGAGACACTAGAGGGCACTCCACACATCACCTCTGCCACTCACCCAGACTACACTTACCATCATCCTTTGCACCTCGCACCTAATAAATTTTTTTGGAATAATTAATTGATAACCACTGCATCTGTTCACAACCATCTGCTTTATTTGGGGCTGCTTACATTTGTCCACTGGTTTCCAGATGAAACTGGAAAAGGTCTAAATGCATCTGGTTGTTGAAAACACACAAGTAAATTTAACTCCTCCCAAAACGTAAAAATAATTAATACGTAGCCACAAGACAATTGCGCCAGTGCGCCCACAACTTACCAGCTGCAGGTGTAGAGGAGAGACAGTAATAGAGCCAATTCAATGGATGGGGATAATTTGGAGGCCATGATGGGTACAGGCAGAGGAATTTAGCCAGGACACCAGGATTACACCCCTACTCTTTGCATGAATGGCCATGGGATTTTTAATGACCACAGAGAATCAGGACCTCTGTTTTTGATGGTGCTAAATGAACACTATAGAGTAACCATCACAATAGTTGGTGTACGGCCTACTGGCCTCAATAACACCATTTTCAACAAAAACCTAGTTTCTCAAGTGGTCTCCCATCCAGATACTAACCAGGCTCACCCCTGCTTAGCACCAGGGGCACCACTGGGGGTGGGGGGGCGGGTTAGGAAGATTCTAAGGGCCCCAAAGATACTATTAGGGGCCCACCAGAACCCCCTTCACACACACCCCACCCCCCTGGGTCTTACATTTCTTCCGCAACACCTTCACAATTAAATGTTCATCTCAACTCTCCTGTTTCCGCCAACATCGGGAGCTAAGGATTACCGAAACATTATGGAGGACAATGTGCACCCACAGATTCAAACATTGTATCCTGAAGGTAGCTCCGTGTTTCAGAATGATAATGCACCAATACACACAGCAAGACTGGTGACATAGTCATTTAATGAACATGAAAATGAATGTCAGATCTAAATATGATCCATGCGCCACTTTGGGGTGTTTTGGAGGAGAGAGTCAAGAAACGTTTTTCTCCACCAGCATCACGTAGTGACCTGGCCACTATTCTACAAGAAGAATGCTCTCTGGCCACTGTGCAGGAGTTGTATATTTCATTCCCAAGATGAATTGATGTTGTATTGGCCACAAAAGGAGCCATCTACATCGTACAGATGAATTATTGTGGTTCAAAACCAGACGTTTCAGTTTTAGTTTAAAGGCATAACAGCTAGTGATTTTAAGCCAGGGGTCTCAAACTGCCGACCCGTGGGCCATTTACCTTTAGAGACCCCTGATTTTAGCTGTTGAGAGAGTTTTATCTGCGCAAATCTGATTTGACTTTCTTTTTCCTGCTGAACTGGGCCGGTTGTGTGTCATTTGATTCACAGGGTGTACTTAGGGTGGGGTTTTTGTGCTACACGCTATTGGCTCTACATTACAAATGCGGCATAATTTTGGCCTTGCTGCTCAAGCTTCGGGGCTATTGGCCCAGCTTGGTCCGATAAAAGTCCTGGTTAATGCTGTTAATAAATTTTTGAATCATCTTTTTTTATGTGATAAATTCCTGATCCTTATTACATTTTATTCATATAGTCAGCCCGTATAAATACTTTGGATGTTCTAAAATATTTATCTAACAATCTATCTAACAAATTTAAATGAAGACTACAGTGTATATAATATACATCTTAAAACTATAAAACCGTATAAATTCTGTATTAGGAAATATGAACTCGTTTGAAACAGGAAATAAATCTAAATGCATAATGTATTCATAAAGTATTTAATTGGTATTGAACAAATGTACAAACATTGTCAAAAAGCACATGATTGTTAAAGTTTTTTGTTTTTTCACTGTATTACACTGAAAGATCAGAGAAGTACAGTAGCTACACCATGGTCAAAAGCAGACATAAGACTTTAACCCAATTTAAATGCCTCTTGTCTTGTTTACCAGTGATCCGGTTAAACAAAACGCATCTTATTATTCATGCTTACATTGCTGACTCCCTCTGTCTCATCCATGTTCATCATTCTTGCCGTTCCAATAGTAAGCTTAATAAACGGGCCTTCTTAAGGTGCGTGATCAGAGGTTAAAAAGGCTGTGCAACACGCGCATGTGCGCAATGACAAAAAACATTGATTGAAAGCTGTTCAAATTGTGCAATGACAAAAAATAATAGATCACGCCACAAAACACATTAAAACGAAAGTAAAGAGCCCGATTTAAAAATGTAAGAAGTAGAAAGTACAGATATGTGTAAACATGTAAGGAGTAAAAGTAAAAAGTTTTGTGAAAAATAAATAGGAATAAAGTACTGATACCAGAAAAATCCAAAGTACAGTAACAAAGTATTCGTACTTCGTTACTTCCCATCTCTGATGGGCATGCATGAGTTTATGCGGCTGCCGTCATCATTTGTGTTTGAATGGCAGAGGCGGGAACTGATTTTAGGGGTTTAATAAGCTCTCCTGTAAGAATTCTGCATTGCATTCTTTCCATACAGATTACCAAGCAAGACAACATTTGTTTTCATTAATTTTCCTTCGGCTTAGTCCCTTATTTATCAGAGGTCACCACAGCAGAACGAACCGCCAACCATTCCCGTATATGTGTTTTACGCATCAGTAGCTTTTCCAGACGCAACCTAGTACTGGGAAACACCCATACACTCTTGCATTCACACAAACACTCATACACTAAGGCCAATTTTGTTTACTCAATTCACCTATAGCGCATGTCTGTGGGGGAAAGCGGAGTACCCGGAGAAAACCCATGCTAACACAAGGAGAGCATGCAAACTCCACACAGAAATGCCAACTGGCCCATCTGACTCAAACCAGCAACCTTCTTGCTGTAAGGGGACAGTCCTAACCACTGAGTCACGGTGCCGCCCATTTGTTTCCAAGAGGTTCATTTAAAAGTGCACATTTCAGACTTTGTGCAGGTATGTCTGTCATGTATATGAGGATTTTTACTTTTATTTGTGGATATTTAGCTGTTTTTTCTGACGTGTCTGCCAGTCATGTTAACAGAAGAGTCCCTGTCTGTCTTACTAGATTTACAAAAACATATTGTTTTGTTGTTAATGAAAATATGTCATATATAAATAAATGAATTTAGCTGCAAAATAGTTAAAACATACAATGGGGGGGGGGGGGGGGGGTCAGCACGGTGGTGCAGTGGGTAGCACAATCGCCTCACAGCAAGAAGGTCGCTGGTTCGAGTCCCGGCTGGGTCAGTTGGCATTTCTGTGTGGAGTTTGCATGTTCTCCTCGTGTTTGCGTGGGTTTCCTCCGGGTGCTCCGGTTTCCCCCACAATTCCAAAGACATGCGGTACATGTGAATTGGGTAAGTTAAATTGTCCGTAGTGTATGTGTGTGAATGAGTGTGTGAGTGTTTCCCAGTGATGGGTTGCAGCTGGAAGGGCATCCGCTGCGTAAAACATATGCTGGATAAGTTGGCGGTTCATTCCGCTGTGGTGACCCCAGATTAATAAAGGGACTAAGCAAAAAAAAAATGAATAAATGAATACAGTAGGGGAAATAAGTATTCAACACGTCACCCTTTTTCTCAGAAAACATATTTTTAAAGGTGCTGTTGACTTAAAATTTTTACCAGATGTTAATAACAACCAAAGAAATACATATATGAAACCAAAACAAATCTAATTAGTTAACAAATTAAGTTATGTGTAATAAAATGAAATGAAACAGGAAAAAGTATTGAACACATGAGTAAAGAGAGGTGTAAAAAGGCAGTAAAATCTCAGACAGCAGCTGAAATCTCACAGAAGTTATTCAGCAACCCTCTTTCCTTCGTCAGTGTAAATTAATATTAGCTGCTTCAGTCTAACATTTACATTAGCAGGATGATGAAGATAAAACCAGAGTAGACAATGATCCAAAACAGCCAAGGAAACTGTCAAATGGTTTAAAAAAATGAAAATCTAGCTGTAGAATGGCCCAGCCAATCACCTGACTTGAATCCAGAAAATACAAAATAAAGATCAGTTTGGATAGACGAAACCCACAGAACCATCAAGACTTTTACATTCTGTTGAAGGCTGTGAATAAAATCACACCTGAGCAATGCATGTGTACAATAGTACCTGTGCAAAAAAGCCAGCAGCTTTCAGTTTGTCATGTTTAAAAGGTGTAATTGTACGTGAACGTACATGAACAGAGCACCCTCCACAGAATGCCACGAGGGACATGGTCGAATGCCTTCTCCAAGTCCACAAAACACATGTGGACTGGTTGGGCATACTCCCACGATCCCTCAAGCACCCTGGTGAGGGTATAGAGCTGGTCCAGTGTACCACGGTCTGGACGAAAACCGCAAAATGGGAACCACCACCCCAGTTGCCCAGTCCAGAGGTACCGTCCCCAACCTTCATACGATATTGTAGAGACGTGTCAGCCAAGACAGCCCCACAACATCCAGAGATCTAAGATACACAGGGTGAATCTCATCCACCCCCGCTGCTTTGCCACTGCGGAGCTTGCAAACTACCTCAGTGACCTCAGCTTGGGTGATGGGTGAGTCCACCCCTGCATCCCCAGTCTCTGCTTCCTCAATGAAAGACATGTCGGTGGGGTTAAGGAGATCCTCAAAGTATTCCTTCCACCGTCCGACAACATCCTCAGTCGAGGTCAACAGCTCCCTACTTCCGCTCTAAACACTGTAGATGTGGAGCTGCTTTCCCCTCCTGAGGCGCCGGACGGTTTGCCAGAATTTCTTTGGGGCCGACTGATAGTCTTCCTCCATGGTCTCCCCGAACTCTTCCCAGGCCCGAGTTTTTGCTTCCAGAAGCACCCGGGCTGCAGCACGCTTGGCCTGTTGGTACCCATCAGCTGCCTCGGGAGTCCTCCAAGCCAACCAAGCCCTGTAGGACTCCTTCTTCAGCTTGACGACATCCCTTACTTCCGGTGTCCACCACTGGGTTTGTGGATTGCCGCCCCGACAGGCACCACAGACCTTACAGCCACAGCTCCTCACGGCTGCGTTAACAATGGAGTCGGAGAACATGGACTACTCGGTCTCAATGTCTCCAGCCTCCCTCGGGATCTGGTCAAAGCTCTTCCGAAGGTGAGAGTTGAAAATCCCTCTGACTTGAGGTTCAGCCAGACGTCCCCCTGCCAGCGGATCCAACTCACCACCAGGTGGTGATCAGTTTACAGCTCTGCCCCTCTCTTTACCCGAGTGTCCAAGTGTCCACAAAGTCGATGCACTGATGGACACTCTTATGCTCGAACATGGTGTTTGTTATGGACAAACTGTGATTACCACAGAAGTCCAATAACAAAACACCACTCGGGTTCAGATCAGGGAGACCGTTCCTCCCAATCACCCCTCTCCAGGTATCACTGTCATTACCCATGTGGGCATTGAAGTCCCCCAGTAGAACAACGGAGTCCTCAGTCTAAGCACCTTCCAGCACCCCTCCCAAGGACTCCAAGAAGGCCGGGTACTCTACACTGGTGTTTGGTCCGTAGGCACAAGGTGAGGTGAGCCCAACTATCTCTAGTCGGTACCGTTCCACCTCCCGCACAAGCTCAGGCTCCTTCCCTCTCAGTGAGGTGACATTCCATGTCTCAAGAGCCAGTTTCTGTGCCTGACGATTGGGTTGTCGTGGTCCTAACCTTCGACCACCACCCGTTCCACAATGCACCGGCCCCTTACTGCTCCCCCTGCAGGTGGTGGGCCTGCAGGAGGATGGTCCCACCTCGTTCCTTCGGGCTAAGCCCGGCCGGGTTCCGTGGGAAAAAATCCAGCCAGCAGGCGCTCGCATACAAGCCCCAACCCCAGGCCTGGCTCCAGGGTGGGGCCCCAACTGCGCCATACCGGGCAACGTCACGGTCCTCGATGTTGATACACTCATAAGGGGTTTTTGAACCGCACTTAGTCTGACCTGTCACCTAAGACCTTTTTGCCTTGGGAGACCCTACCAGAAAAATATTATTGCAACATAATTACATAAACTTTACAAACTACATATTAACGGTGGAAGGCTAACACAGTGTCATAAAGATATACATAAAATGGTGGGTTCCACAAAATTCCTTCATGTCAAGTTAACTTAATCGTTTTTGCTAATTTAAATAGATTGAACATAAATGAATGAAATTTTCCCAAAACAAAAAAACATAAGAATCGTGCTTTCAACTCATTTTAATCAAGTATTTTGGACAAGAAGCAAAAGTCATTTTTCGAGTGTAGCCTATAGGCCAAGAGTGAAACCACATTTTTTCCTGCCATCCAGCCCTGCACTGCTTTACAAAAGAGCGAAAAACTGCAAGTAAAACTGTGTTCTATGTCTTCAAAAAAATGTAGCATAATTGACAGGGTAAAAACTTTAAAAAATAATTATTACATATGGATGTTTAATAGAAGGATAATAATAACAATAGGCTATATAATGTAATATTTTAAATTTGAGTTATTTTGCTTTGGGGAGATATTTTGGAGTCGGAGTTATGCCTTTCTGAAATATTTAACAATATCAAGTAGGCTATGATACATTTGTTTCTTAAAACTGATGTGTTTATAGCTGCTGTGGCATGAGATATATATATAAAATATAATAATTTATAAAAGAGTGTTGCATAGTATAATCCAGATCAGTGTTTCAGGTCCACAGGTTTGTCATAAAAAAAAAAATAATAAAAAAAAAAAAATAATAATATACAATATATATACATTCATTCATTTTCATTTCGGCTTAGTCCCTTTATTAATCTGGGGTCGCCACAGCGGAATGAACCGCCAACTTATCCAGCATATGTTTTACGCAGCGGATGCCCTTCCAGCTGCAACCCATCTCTGGGAAACATCCATACACACCCATTCACACTCATACACTACGGACAATTTAGCTTACCCAATTCACCTATAGAGCATGTCTTTGGACTTGTGGGGGAAATCGGAGCACCCGGAGGAAACCCACGCCAACACAGGGAGAACATGCAAACTCCACACAGAAATGCCAACTGACCCAGCCGAGGCTCGAACCAGCGACCTTCTTGCTGTGAGGCGAACGTGCTACCCATCTGGATTATACTATGCAACACCCTTTTATAAATTATTATATTTTATTATCCATTATATTATGTCTGCCAAAATGAAGATGTTATAAAATACATTGTTACCAAGTTATTGCCAAAAGAAATCTCATGGTTTTATTTTATGAATAGTGTGTTGGATCATCGCCTTGCCATTAGTGGAGAGACCATGAAGCCAATCATAATCAGTCGGTGAATAAATAAATAGCCTATAATGAATCAAAATACTTAGGCCTATGTGTGTAGCTAGACATTATTTAATTATGTACAGTAACATGTCATTTCTTTGGTTCATTTGTCTCATTCGCTCACACAGGCCTGACAATAGAAAAGTGGTTGTTGCTTGTGCCACCGTGTTCATATTGCGTGAAGCACAAAAGTGTTTTTTTTTGCCTGAAAAATTGCAGAATGCTACATGAAGAAATGCGCTTTTCCAGTAGCCATATCTGTATTTATTTGTATAACTATGCCTTCTGAGAACTGGTTCACATCTAAGTTGACCAGGTTCTGCCAGCCTATGACATTTGTAATACACATCATAATTCCGTGTTCAGTGTCTTGGGTTGGCAGAACTTTTTTGGAGACACTGCTATTTTTTTAACAGCCTAATGTTTGTTTTTCTTCACTTTGTGTTAAGTAATAATAGGTGTAACCATTTTTTCTTCATGTTTGATTTAGAATGGAAAGTTCTCATTTAGTGTGCATTGAAATAAAAGTTATTATATGGATTTTGAGCTTTATTCTTTTTTTTCAACACACTGCTATTATTTATTACTGCTATTATTATTATTACAACAGGAAGATACCAAAAACCTTAAACATGCCACATTTAATGAGACAAACTGAATACCTACTATTTGATTACATTAAAAAAATAAACAGAAATGTAAAATATAATAAATACATTCTATCTATTCTATCTGCTAAAATAAAAAGGGAGCTAATCACTAATGAGTAGGGCCAGTCAGAATCTGCGGATATTTTTTTGCCATTTCTGGCAGAATTTTGTAAAAGATCTGCGGATTTATGCGGAATGATTTTGGAAGTATCATAAGTAAAACCTTAATATATGAAATAAAAAGTAATATCTTTTTAACTTTTATTTAATGTTTACAATGCAAATCTAATTTAGATCCACTTTATTTGGTAAACAAAGCAAGTCTCTCATATAACATATCTACTCAAAGACAGAAAATATTACTTTACAAACTGTATTGTAAATAAATCATATGAATTTTTCATTTTAGTCAATAATATTACTGAAATTAATTTAAAAACTCAATAAATATAAATTTACAAACATTTACGCAAGTAAATAAACAGAATCAATGATGGGCTAAAAATCTGCGGAATTCTGCACGCGCAGATTCCGTGTGGGCCTACTAATGAGTAAATGAGTAATGGATGAGTAAACCTTTCCTCTTCCAGAGCATGTTTGATGCTCATCAGTATATAAACACCACTGAAATGTTATATTATTTTAAAATTGTTATGTTAAATTTTTTAATTGTATTAATTAATGATGTAAATGAAAATGTATGACAAAATTAAATACTAAATTTTCTGCAATTGAATGTAGACAGGGTCTTACCAGTGATTTGAGAGGAGGGTTCTTGGGCTTGCATAGAAATCCTGTGTAAGCCAGAATCCATGCCAACATCATCACACCTGAACCTGACAATGTCGCTCCTAGTGACCAACTCATTAAATGTAACACTGGAGAGAGAGAGAAATACACAAAATAATCCTAAATATTATACCTTACGTTTCAATGAAAACAAATCATTACAATATGTTCAGTAAATGCCAATTTTCACGTGTGGCTCAACACCCTTAAGCACTGTGAGTACACTAACTCAATGAGAAGTTAAGTCAAACAGGACAACGTGTGACTAGAATATTGAATGTATAAAAGATGCAAATGGTGACTCTAATATTAATCGTATTTTGAATATTTCTCTACACTTTGCTGTGTTGTAGAGTTAATGGAAACACATTTTCCGTTTATGTATTAATTCCTTTGTGATCTTTTTCTGGTTTCCACTATTTTAGCAAATAGCAAAAGCCAGTTGAGAGGTAAATTTAATCTTCTCTGTCAGATATGACATTTACAATCCCATCAGACAACAGGCCCATAGTGTGGCTAGTTTGAGGGAGATAAAGAATCAGAGGGGATATTTAGCAATTGTTTGCTAGATGTAACAATTTATTGTGTCTGATCTGCATCCATTTGTTACATCAAGAAAATCCACTGATCGGACAATTATATTCATTCTTATTTATGCCACTTTTGTAAAAGTTTGTAGATTCTAAGATAACTTCTATAATCTGCCTAAGTCTATGATTTTTTATTTATTTTTTTTGCAAGTCAGATTGATTCTTATTACTAAATTCAGATAAAACTAAGGTCTTGCTTATTGGACCCAAAAACCTCACACGCAAAAACCTAGAACACTGTCTAACCCTTGATGGATTCTTAGTTCAGTCCTCATCTTCAGTCAAAATGTTTGGGGTGATTTTTGATAGCAACCTGTCGTTTGAAGGCCAGATTTCAAGCATCTGTAAAACTGCATTTTTTCATCTTAAAAATGTTGCCAAACTTCAACATATGCTATCAATGTCTCATGCGGAAAAGCTTATTCATGCTTTTATGACCTCTCGGTTAGACTATTGTAATGTGTTACTAGGGGGTTGCTCTGTTGGCCTAATTAACAAACTTCAGCTAGTTCTAGAACAAAGAAATATGATCACATTACTCAAGTTCTTTCATCATTGCATTGGCTCCCTATTAAATATCCTATAAATTAAAACATTTTATTCATTACCTACAAAGCCCTGAATGGCTTAGCTCCCCAGGTATTTGAGGGAGCTCCTGGTGTATTATAGCCCTGGTGTATTATATATAATTCTGGACAACTAATTATTCCCAGAATACCAAAATCAACTGTAGGCAGTAGATCTTTCTCATATCTGGCACCTAAACTCTGGAACAGCCTTCCTAGCACAGTCAGTTAATTAAATAATTTGAACGGCATCTGTGCTTATGTTAGTCTGTTTTTATTATTACTGAGGTTTCCATAATTCTGGACCAGGCCATATCCTGAGCAGCTGCTGTGGTGGTCATAGAGGAGTGGTGAGCATGAGATTGATTCATTTAAGACCCCAGAGACAAACGAGTCTTCGCATTGATCCTGAAAGACCAGCCTGTACACCAGCCGGTGACCTCTCCCACCTGCAGCTTCTCCACGATGGACGACCAGCATTCTCCAGCCTCTGTCTAGACTGCAGCTCTGCACAAAAAGTTTGCCTAGAGAAGAAATGGTCGTGCCTAACTGAGCCTGATTTCTCTCAAGGTTTTTTTTCCTTCACTTTCGTCAATTGGTGAAGTTTGTTCCTCGCTGCTTGCATGGTTCGGGACTTGTGGAGCTGCGCATCGATGGATTTGCTCTTCAGTGTTTGGACTTTCAGCAGTGAAAATTAAACCACACTGAACTGAACTAAACTGAGCTGAACTTCAACTCTGAAAACTGGATTGGCACTGTTTCAATTTACTATAATCTTCTAAGTTAAGCTGCTTTGACACAATCTACGTTGTAAAAGCGCTATAGAAATAAAGATGAACGGTGCTCCATGGTGCTGGAAAATGCATTGTTCTTCACCAAACTGTTGTTGGATTGTTGGAAGAAGTTGCTGTTGGAGGGTGTTTTAGTACCATTCTTTATTCATGGCTGTGCTTTTGGGCAAAATTGTGAGTGAGCCCACTCCCTTGGATGAGAAGCAACCCCACACATGAATGGTCTCAGGATGCTTTACTGTTGGCATGACACAGGACTGATGGTAACGCTCACCTTTTCTTTTCCGGACAAGCCTTTTTCCAGATGCCTCAAACAATCGGAAAGAGGCTGAGAATATGACTTTGCCCCAGTCCTCAGCAGTCCATTCGCCATACTTTTTGCAGAAGATCAATCTGTCTCTGATGTTTTTCTTTGGAGAGAAGTGGCTTCTTTGCTGCTCTTCTTGACACCAGGCCATCTTCCAAAAGTCTTCGCCTCACTGTGCGTGCAGATGCACTCACACCTGCCTGCTGCCATTCCTGAGCAAGCTCTGCACTGTTGGCACTCAGAATCCTGCAACTGATTCCTTTTAACATGTCAAGTCTGCAATTCTAACCCAATCAGCCTGACATAATGATCTCCAGCCTTGTCCCCGTCAGCATTCTCACCTGAGTTAACAAGACAATTACTGAAAGGATCTCAGCAGGTCCTTTATGTCCTAATGACAGCAATGAAATGCAGTTGAAAGTTTTTTTTCAGGATTAAGTTAAGTTTCATGGCAAAGAAGGACTAATTTTCAAAACTTTTTGCCACGACTGTGTGTGTGTATAATATATATATATATATATATATATATATATATGTACAGGGGTTGGACAATGAAACTGAAATGCCTGGTTTTAGACCACAATAATTCATTAGTATGGTGTAGAGCCCCATTTTGCATCTAATACAGCATGAATACATCATTCTTCTTGCAGAATAGTGGCCAGGTCACTATGTGAGGCTGGTGGAGGTAAAAGTTTCCTGACTCTCTCCTCTAAAACACCCGAAAGTGGTCCAATAATACTTTTGGATCACGGATTGAATAAAATTTTGGAAATGGGTTTGTCAAAATTAACAGAGGGAATTAAGTTCAGACCATGTAATCCAATCTTAGATTTGATTTAGATTAAACCTGCCCTCTGGGTTATTCAAAATTTTGAACTCAAATTGCAATCTATTTGATCAACAACAACAACAACAACAACAACAACAAAAAAACAGGATTATCCAGATCCCATCAGAAGGGTGGATTCAGTTGTGATTTTTTTTAACCAAATAAGATTTTTAAAAAGTTTAATTTTTTTAAGTGAATGATCACAAACTTAATGATGAAGCCTATATGAAGCATCTCACATCTAATGAGATTTGGTAAAACAACAACAAAACAATATCAAAGCAGTAATGTATTAGAACAAACTAAAAAATGTAAAATTTTGTTGATTACACTGTTGGTTCCAAAAACCTACATGGGTTTTAAGAAGTGTTCCAGTCTGGTTTTAAATCTGGACATTGCACTGGATTAGCATTTAAACAAGTTTTTAATGACTTAGCCACTGACTGATGAAATACGGTTGTTCTTAGATCTTGCAGCTGCATTTGACACAGTAAGGCAAGGCAAGGCAAGGCAAGGCAAGGCAAGTTTATTTATATAGCACATTTCATACACAGTGGCAATTCAAAGTGCTTTACATAAACAGGAATAAAAGAGACAAGTATAAAAAATTAAAACAAATAATATGAAAACAGATAAAAACAGATTAAAATGTGTTAAAGCAGGTTATAAAAGAATAAAAAAAAGAAAAGAAAGACATAATAGTGTGATCTGTCAGATGTAGCACAGTGCTCATTCAGTAAAGGCACAGCTAAACAGATGTGTTTTCAGTCTGGATTTGAATGTACCTAATGTTGGAGCACATCTGATCATTTCTGTTAGCTGATTCCAGCAAGGGCGCAGTAGCTGAAGGCGGATTCACCCTGCTTTGACTGAACTCTTGGAATTTCTAGTTTATGTGATCCTAAAGATCTGAGTGATCTGTTAGGTTTGTATTCAGTGAGCATATCTGTAATGTATTGAGGTCCTAGGCCATTTAGTGATTTATAGACAAGTAGTAATATTTTAAAATCTATTTTGAATGTAACTGGGAGCCAGTGTAAAGACCTGAGGACAGGTGTGATGTGCTCTGATTTTTTGGTTCTAGTCAGAATCCTGGCCGCAGCGTTCTGGATGAGCTGCAACTGTCTGACTGTCTTTTTGGGAAGGCCAGTGAGGAGCCCATTACAAAACAAAGCACCTAATTCTTGCAATGTTTTTGAGATAATAGTATGCTGATATAGTTACTGCGTTGACATGACTGCTGAAACTTAGATCTGACTTACACATTCACCTACACATCTACACATTCACCTTGAGAACCTCATCTCTGTTCCCAAATGCAATGACTTCAGTTTTCTCTTTGTTTAAATCCAACTGTTCATTTCATCAATGCATTGGCAGAGGGTGTCAATGGGGCTGTAGTCATTAGGCAGTAAGGCTAAGTAGATCTCATTGTCATCAGCATAGCTGTGGTAGGAGATTTGGTTCTTTCTCATTATTTGGCTCAGTGGGAGCATATAAAGGTTGAACAGGAGAGGTGCCAGTACTGAGCCTTGTGGGACTCCACATGTCATGGGTGTCCACCTCAACCTATGGTCTCCTATACTGACATAGTAACCTCTCCCTTCAAGTTAAGATCTGAACCATTTAAGGACCGACTCAGAGAGCCCCACCCAGTTTTCCAGCCTATCCAGAAGTATGCTGTGATCGACAGTGTCAAATGCAGCACTGAGATCAAGCAATATCAGCACTGCTAGTTTGCCTGAATCTGTATTAAGGCGGATATCATTGATTATCTTTATAAGGGCGCTCTCTGTACTATGAAGTGCTCTGAAACCAGATTGAAAATGGTCTAAACATCCCTTGGAGCTTAAGAACGTGTTAACCTGGTTAAAAAACACTTTTTCAATGATTTTGCCAATGAAAGGGAGATTTGACATTGGCCTGTAGTTGCTCAATAGGGTGTTATCCAGGTTACTCTTTTTCAAGAGGGGTTTAACAACTGCAGTTTTAAGTGAGTTTGGGAAAGTCCCTGAGAGAAGTAAAGCATTTACCACTTTTAGAAGATCCATTTCTAAACAGTTAAACACCGTTTTGAAGAATAATGTGGGGAGTGTGTGAAGACTGCAGGCTGATGTTTTCATAATTTGCACGATCTCTTTTAAGATTTTACCATCAATTGCCATGAAATCAGACATACTGTCTAACTTCTTAAGTTGTGTAAATTAACAGTAGACTATAGGATTTTAGTTTCTTGCTTATAAGCATTGTGTTGGTATTAAGGGTACTGCCCTGGAATGGTCTCCATCATATTTATCTGACTTAGGTAAGATATTTGGAGTTTTTTTTATTATTATGAATTGTCAAAATGTATTTTGTAATGGTAAATTATTTAGATAGTCGATGTGCATTTAGTGCATTTAACACAAGAGCACTTGACCATAGCCTAACTATAGCCTACCTATAGTGGTATATGTATATAACATTCTGTTGCTGGCTTCTTCAATGTTGGGCAGAAATTGCCATGATTCAAAGGCATGTGTATTGCCCATGCTCATGTATTACCGCATTTTATTTTCAGCAAATCATTTAAAATAAATGCAGACAATGTGATTAATATTTAGAAACCCGACAGATTATGAGTATTAATAGTATTACAACGCCAAATTAGAAAAAGATGGGACAGTATGGAAAATGCAAATTAAAAAAAAGAAAGTAGTGATTTTCGAATTTACTTTGACTTGTCTTTCATTGCAGACAATATGGACCCAAGATATTTCATGTTTTCTCTGGTCAACTTCATTTCATTTGTAAATATACATCCTTTATTGTCATTCAGACCAGGGGCCTGTTCCATAAACCAAGCGTACAGAAAAAGCCAGGCTTATTTTGGTAAGTCAGGTTTATTAACGGCGTTATTGCAAACAAAACAAATACAAACCACAACATTTAAACAAAATTTTTACATTTTCTTAATGTTTCACCAAATGACTTTTTTTTTTCCAAAATTTAATAAAGAAAATAATATTAAGAAAGCACTGACTGATATAAATAAGTAGGCAAAATTTCTTGAAGAATGACTTTAAAGTATCAATCTCTGAGTGGAATAATTGGGAGATGGATCCGGGCCGAGCAGTAGCCTCACTTTAATATAAAGATATTTTCCCACGGGCCGCGGGAAACACAAGTGTCAAAGGGAAAGCAGCAATTTGCAGCGTTATGAGAGCAAATTAAGCTTTGTGCTTTGTTGCCATTATTTTAAACTTAATGTGCTTACATTAAGCACATTTTGTATGTTACAGTTAGTCAGCAATGCATTAAAACTTTGGCAACCACTAGCAGTAAGCACGTATTTTCTCTCTCTCGCACAATTTCAATGTATTGTGACACAATATATTTTAAAATATATAAAAAATATAAAATATGGCCTATTGAGATGATCTACGATTTCCCGTCAGCCTTTTCTCTTGCTTTTGTTGCAAGCCGTAGTTTTTGATTATTATGTTTAAATTATTATATGTTTAAGCTCAAAAAAAACAAACGCTACGAACATAGCTGTGTCTTATTTCAGAAATCTTTCTTTCATCGTAGTTGCCATGGTAGCACACAACATAATCGATGCATCTATGCTTGACCTTCAGGGTTTCACGACAGTAACGTGGACCAGCAGTTATCTAGATTACTTAAACTGAACTCAGATTATTTAGATTAAATGATCTTCAATTTGCTGTTATGAAACCAATTTAAGCATGGACGTTTAGTTCGGCTTTTTGACTTTAATCCCCACTTTTCTAAACGACTTTTATGAAACAGCCCCCAGAACACATTCCAAAAAAAGTTGCGACAGAAGCAATTTAGGGCTAGTAATCAGGTAAATTGGTTAAATAATAATGTGATTTGAAACAGGTTATGTCAACAGGTGATTGTAATCGTGATTTGGTATCACATAGGAATTCACACAAAAGTGTTCCAAATACACACACATCCCATGGGCATTTCACATGTGGTTTCATGTTTCACGTGATTTTCAAAAATTTTCACATGTAGTTCCCGTGTTTCACATGTGATTTTCACATGAGAACTTTCAAATGTGCCATTTCACATATGCATGTGGTCACATGTGAAACTTATGTGACATTTCTGTAAGGGTTGTAATATCCCCATACTGTTAGCTATTGATGTAAAGCTGAATAAACCAAACTTAAAAGGAAACAGTTTGGGTTACTCATGCTAAATGCTATTAGGCAGTAAAATTCATTATTTTCATAGAAAGGTATTTCTCCGTAGCATCAACTACTGGCAAACAATCAATTTACCATATAAACCATGTAGTGGTCTTATTGCTGGGTCATGATCACCTTGTCTGAATTTATTTGACACACTAACTTGTGCTTATTTGTAAAAACACTCCCTACAAATAACATATTATTGCTATATATATCCTGTACATGGTTTATATATGCCCGAAAATGCAGTTTATTTGACAAAGCATGTGTCAGTGCTGGTTAACGGCATTACATTATTTAATATATAAATTTAGAACACACATAAGGTGGCAGTTTACACAAAAAAGTTAAATTTTTCAAATATTCATGTAGCAATAGAATATTAACAGAGAATATTATGTTGCTATTAAAAAAAACTATTTTCTTACCTCTTCTTGCCTCCTCTTTACTAGTGTATTCACATTGCCAATCAGAAGGTTGAGTGTTGTCGTTGGAATTGATTTGTGGAAGTACTCTTACACAGTACTGAACACCAGGCTGAAGATTCTCCAGGACGTAATGTTTACTTGGTATAGAGATCTGTCTGACCTAAATTTCAAAAAGACAGCATTAAAACACATTTAGCTGAAGTGACTTTACAAGTACAACTTGTAGAAACATCAGAACTAACATGATTAAACTCTGCTAAATTATCAAACAAACCCTGATTATTGCAATTATTTTGCAATTTCTTATAAAGTAACTATTTTTTGCAAGAGCCATTTTTAAATGATCTTAACCAACTTAAAGCCACTCTCACAAAACCAGTAAAACAGTATATATAGTAGTTTCTACAGATGGCACAAAACTACCTACATTCAGTAAATATTAGTTCTCCATTTTAACTCCATATTTAAAACTCACATATTTGACACAGGCTTTGGAACACAATTTACAGTCTAGTCAAAGAAAACATCTTTCTTTTTTTAACAATAAGTGTTCTCCCCGGGTTCATTGACACAAACAGTATGGCAAGACATTGACACAAACATTACGTGCTCTTGATTATTCTGCTGGTTACCAGGCTAACATGGTAAAACGTATTATTTGTATATACCTTTATTTGTTTTGATGTCATTTTATTTGATGTTGTGTGTAAAACTTTATTTGTTTTTGTTTGTTTAGTTTTCACGGTGTTACATAATAAAAATTGTAGAGAGATGAGAGTAACTTTTCAGTTTTCATGACGATATATGCTTGCCGGGCTGCACGGTGGCGCAGTGAGTAGCACGATCGCCTCACAGCAAGAAGGTCACTGGTTCGAGCCTCGGCTGGGTCAGTTGGCTTTTTTTGTGTGAAGTCTGCATGTTCTCCCCGTGTTTGCGTGGGTTTCCTCCACAAGTGGGCATCCGCTGCGTAAAACATGTGCTGGATAAGTTGGCGGTTCATTCCACTGTGGCGACCCCAGATTAATAAAGGGACTAAGCCGAAAAGAAAATGAATGAATGAATGAATATATGCTTGCCTGTTTGGATGTCTAACAGATAACTAAGAATAGTTTTTCTGAATTTGCATGCTATTTAGATAGAATCTTATTAGTTTATTTCAATTCAATAAATTTTTATTACCCCTCTGAACTGTTTTGACTGGATTTTTTATGACTATGTCATAAATTATAAGACTGAGGGTTCTAAAACATCAGTATTTAACGGTCTGATAGTAAAATGACAATTGTTTGCAGTTGCCACAGTTATCAATATACAATCATTTGTATGATAAATTTGTTCACTCAAAAAATGAAAATTTAATTAGCATTTATCACTTTCAACTTGTTCCAAAAATTGTTTTTATGTTGACACAAAAGGAGCTACTTTGATGACTTCAAAATATATTTTCATATTTTAATTCTTCAAAAAAACTAAAACAGGTTTGGAACAGGGTGAGTAAATCACTTTTACAAACATTTTCATTTTTGGGTGAACTATCTCTTCAAGAACAGTGTTGTTTATTACTTTACTAGTAAGAAATTAAGCTTTTAAGTAGTGAAACGCTTATTGACTAAGTCACGTTTCTATTTTTCTGCAAGTATGTATCTGTCCTGTAACTACATTTGTATGGGAGATAGAGCATATAGTGCTTTTTTTATAGATTTTGTATGGAAAAACACTGAAATATTTTTTTTTACTTTTGTACAAAATATTGTTTTCCTTGTCTTTTGTTTTTGGTTCTTTCTCTGTTCTAGGTTAACATAATATAAGGTAATATGAGGCCCATTCATTAATTGCATTTCACAGACAAGAGAAGGTTTCATTAAAAGAGTTAAAGAGTCTTCAATTAAATCATACATACTCTGTATGAGCTTTCTACAAGATCCTTACCTCATTCTTTCCATGTTTCTTCCAACTTATATTGAAGAGCACAGAATTATAAAACTGAAGCAGTTGATCTTTTTTCCTTGATTCATTGGGTAGAGAGATGCTAATATTCAAACAGTCTCCACAGCCAGACAAAAATATAACTGGTGGACCTATAATTGCTAAACAAAGCATCATCAAATACATTTTTTAAATAATTATAAACTCTAAATCAAGAAACTCATTAACATACAAAATACATTACACACAAACTGTACTTTACTGTACTGATGTTCAAATACTTACTGTCTTCATATGGTGTTAATCTTTTTTCAATTACTGATGATTTCATATTGTCAAGTGATGCCCAAATGAAGAAAGTGCAGGATGTATAGATGTCTTCAAATGCTTCAGAGACATCCATAGTTGTATTTCTGATGTTCAAATGCTCTGTTTGCTTTCTGTCTCCACATCTATGAAAGATCATAAAATGGCAAAATAGGAAGTTTAAGATCTTATGTGTTTGACATTTTTGTAAAATCCCAATTAAAAACAGATAAATATGAACAAACCACAGAGACAGGGGATCATTACTAAGCATTGCCCAGGATGCAACCATATATATTCATTAATTCTATGTGTTTTGTGAATTTGCGGGTATATATATACATATATATATATATATATACACACACATATATACACATATATATACATATACACACATATATACATATATATATATATACATATATATATACATATATAGACACATATATATACATATATATATATATTTACATATATATATACATATATATACATATATATACATACATATACAT
>CAIGQW010055114.1:632232-668490 GCA_903798125.1 Danio choprae | reverse complement strand
AATAATAATAATAATAATAATAATAATAATAATAATAATAATAATAACTGTAATTCCCCGAATGGAAAACATGACTGAAGTAGAATTTTTTTATTACCTGTGTCAGTTTGGGGTTTAATTTCTGACAAAGGTGGAAAACTCTGATGCACACGGCGCAGCACTGTCACTCATATCTCCATACGGTCTACCTCATAGACTGTAAAATAGGTCTACCCCCGATAGCAGCCTCGTAGCCATTCTTCGTTGATTGCAGATTCCAAGAGTAAGAGCAGACTGAGAAGGTTTAATTAGGAGAGTAGCAGCACAGTTTTCTTAAAATATTGCAATGCACACAACATAATGAGTGACATATCACAGTTCTAAAAAAAGGACAAACTGTTGCTGTGCATCTCGCTGGCGCATCTGTGACCAAGACAGAAAGTCTTTGTAATTACCAAGAGCCACGGTATCCAGGCTAATATCAGCAAGAAGAACCACATCCAACAGGAGGAACTGTGGATGTAAGAGGAAGCTGTCTGAAAGGGATGTCTTAAGAGTGATCAAGCATGAATAACATGCAGGTTTTGGAGTATTAAAGTGGAATTCTCAGCTTCAACTTGCATGTTTTCATGCTTGTTAACCATTTATTTACCATTAACAAAGCAACATTAACACCAACATTATCTAATTTGTTACTGTTACATTTGTTCATTGTTTGTTCATGTTAACTAGCTAATGTGTTAACTAATGTATTAACACATTAATGTATGTGTAGTGTACATATCTGTTATGCTCGGGTTGAGGGACATGAAGGCATGAGAACACGGTATGAAATGAAACACAAATTTATTAACAAACACTTACTACATACACGGGTACAGGAAGATACAGGACAATCTGGGAGGACATCGGGTGACGACAGCATGGACAACACATCGGGCGTAGACACTACAATACCAGACAAGGAACCAAACAGAGGGGTATAAATACATGAGGGCTAATGGGACAGATAATACACAGGGGTGAGACACAGGTGGAATAATTTAACACTGAAAACGGCGGGAAACAGAACAAAGGAATCACATGACGACAACAAAAGCACATGGAACACAACAGAACCCTGAAAATATCAGATATAGTATTGCTGAATAAATGTGTTGTTCATTGTTAAGTGGTGTTATCTAATCCATGAACAAATGCATTAGTGTAAGTAAACATTACCTATTTAGGCTGTCAATGTCAAGAGGTGCATTACAGTAAGTTACATGAACAAAGATTATGTTACTATTATACTATATTATACAAAGATTGCATTATTATTCATTCATTCATTTTCTTTTCAGCTTAGTCCCTTTATTAATCTGGGGTCTTGATCTGGCTAACTGTTGTGAAGGGTGCTTTCTCCTACACCGTTCACCTGATTTGGATGTAAATAACCTCAACTTAAAGCTAACAGTCTGCAGTTAAAGCACATCTTGTTAGTTTAATTTAAAATCCATTGTGTTGGTGTATAGAGCCAAAATCTTTCGAATTGTGTTGATGTCCAAAATGTCCTATGGACCTATGGACTTATGGACCTAACTGTATTTGTAATTCCAATGTTATATATAGCTAAGTGGCCATGTTTGCAAGAGCCTCTATTATGCATTAATATCTATCATATTTTGGTCTCCAACAACAGTCTGATATGCATGCAAGACTAAAAAACAATATCATTCTCTTATAATATGCATTTATTTTTACCTAATTATCCCAACGACTCCGATATGATTTGTTCAGTGATTCATTTGTTCCCAAACCCCTCCTTAGCGCGATGTTAATCTGCGCTGATTGGTCCGATGACCTAGTCTGTTGTGATTGGTCTTATCAACAAGTAGTCAGAGTGCTGAGTGTATGTGTGAGCCCAATGCAGGAGTGCATTAAAGCAATGTAGTTTAACAACAGCATATTGCTCTATTCTTAACCAGAAGTAAAAACAGTGACACGGTAACACATTAAGTATTAATCCACACAGTGGCAAAAGTTGAACTATTTTGAAACTTAACCACCGCACGTGTGTAGGAATAGCTGATGGTGGCCATAGCAACGACAAACGGCAGTAGATCACGAGCTCACAAATGCATTTATATCAGTAAACAAAGTGGCACGTGTCGCGTTTTCAACATGGTTGTAGACGTAGTATGAGAATACAAAGAGTTAACCAGATACAGTACAAGTGGTTACAAGTAACAAAACACAATTAAATACATAATTTGCAAGCTAGAGAAAACAAGGAGGCAACCATTTTAATCGTGCTTACTTACACTTGTGAAATGGAGGAAGAAACTGATCCATGAACTATATACTGTAAAGTTCCTGTCAAGCTCTGACAAAGTCTCATACATCAATAGTCTTGTAAGGAATGGTATTTTTAACTACAGCGGTTCGAACTGTAGTTTGCAGAATGACTAAAACGTTATCAGTATTATTAGCTAAAAATGTGGGAGAGCTATTATGTGTTTTTATTGTATTGCAATATGGAGCAATTAAGTGTTGATGTTAAATTAAAAGTAATTCACAAATACCTGAAATTAAAATGATTTAATGACAATAATTCTCTATGGTTACAACTGAATTAGTTACAACATAACTGTATAAAATGATTAAAAATTAAATGATGAAAAAACATATGACATAAATTGTACCCAGCTTAAATGTAAAATAAAGTTACCTGAGAGAGGCAGAGACAGGGGAGGGAGAGAAAAAGAGACAAAGAGAGTAGGCCCCTAAAATAGCCTGATAGCAGTAGAGTAAGAGAAGATACCCTCCAGAGCTGGAGAGGTTCCATATAAACAAATGCATATGATAATTTCCATTCTTACAATTGCTCCCCTGGCACCGTTGTGACACATAAAGAAGCAAAAGGTGAAATTAAAATGAAAATATGCTTTCTGTTGTGTGCTGCTGTCATCTTCGGACTTCCTGTCCAGGCTTGTTGCAGGTATAAGGTTGGTCAGTCTTTGTTGTCCTTCAGCCCAGTGTGAAAGGCCTTAATCAAATTGTGTTGCACTGTTCATATGCAAATTGTCCATTGAATCCTTCCTACCTCCACAAGACAGGTGCTGAGAAATGCAGGGAATCCCTGCTTTTCTCTTTAAAGTAGATCACAGATCGTGAACCTTTTCTGCATGGATCCTGTATTTCAAAACAGCAAATGGCACAACAAACAGCAAAAGCAAACATATGGCATTTGTCATTGATCAAAGGATTGATGTGGTCAGTTTGAGTTCTTTTCAAGCAAAATGCCCTTAAATTAATGTAATTAAAAAGATGGTCAAGATCAAGACAAAATAAGATCAAACAAGCTCTTTACACAATATCTGGAAACATCAAAATAAAATGCTTTACACCAAAATCAACAACAGCTGGTTAAGAGTATCAGCAAAATATTCAGTGTAACCAAATACAGTGAATTCAATGAATCAATGTTCAAAGACAATCACAATTGCATTTAAATTGATTAAATACAAAGTAAACTAAAATAATATTTGTTGCAGAGAAATCAATAGTGTTACAATAGTTTAGCATTTTGGATTTAAAATTCTAATTTACATTTTGTTGAAATGAAAAATCCTTACTTATGATAAAGTCTGAAGACTTAAATAACATGTAAAATATATATGAAGCTGTGTCAGGCAAATTGTGAATTTGACTATGTGTGTGAAGATTTGAAATGTTGTTCTCTGTGTGGCAGTGTTTCAGCTGAGACGATGTGTTTGTGTAAACATGCTCCTAACAAAGGGTGGAAGTTTCACGACAGTGTTGTAAAATTTAGTCCTGGTGTATCAGGGAGTCAGTATGGAATTTGAGTATGAGATGTGAATGTGATCTGGCTCAAAATACTTACAAATTAATGTTTTTTTTGGAGCATGATAAAGTGCGATGTTCAAGGTAAAATCCTGTGAGAAAGCATTTTCATAGTTACTGTAATTATTACACTAGCCACACGGCAATTCTATACTCCTGTTTGTAGTTTAAACTGCAGCTATATTGAGGATAGCACAGTTTTCTACTTTTAGGAGATGAGACTCAGACTTCCGGTTCTGGGCGCGAATGGAGTAGTCGCATCTGTCTCAAGGTCCCTGTAGACTTTTTTTTCTGCAATCTTCTAATCCTCTACCACTTTATTTATTAATTTATTTTTTATGCTTGACTGTGAACTAAAAATGGCACCGAAGTCCACCAAACATGGAGAAAAAGACCATCCTAAAAAGGATGGAACCGCAGCGCACACAGAGTTAAACGTGGCGGCCTTAACTAGCACTCTGGAAAAACATAGAGAGGCCTTGTCTACTTTTTAGGCTGAGTTTAAGGCCACCTTAATATCTTTGGAAACGAAAATAGACTGTTTATACAGCAGTGCCAGATCAAGGTACGCAAATTACTTCGCTAGACTCTAATGCCGACCTTCTCAGTGAGTGAATTCTCTCGATAGAAGCGGCCTGTTCTGAGTAACGAAAGCTATGCTAAGCTAAAAGCTAAAACGTCGGACTTTGGAGGGTCGAAGTTGGCGCAATAACATCAGAATTGTCAGAGTGCCAGAATCCGTCGAGGGCCCTCGACTATCTGTGTTTTTCTCGCAGTTGCTGTTAAATAGCTTTACCTGACGGCATTTTTTAAGGTGGAAAGGTTATGCCACTGTTCTGATAATATATGATGTCATGTTTTTTAAGGAGGACTTTTTGAAATACAGGGCTGAGTTTATATAAGGTAAGAAGAGATAAGGAAGCATCTCTTCTTTACACTGAGGATTTTTGAGTGTTGTTTCATGTTAATAACAATGTTTCTTGGGGGCTGGGTTGATTTAGTGGGAGGGTTGGAGTTCGGTATGGTGCCATGATAATTTCATGTTCTTATATGCAGTTCTTCCAACACAAAGTGTTCCTCTGTGGGTCTTCAGTTTTTTATTTATGTATTTAATTAATTAATTTATTTTTTTTTCTCTTTATTTCTACATTTCATCTACAGCCTTTTATTTTTTGTTATTATGGGTAGGGAGTTGAGATTTATGAGCTGGAACGTCAAGGGCCTAAATAACATTCATTCATTTATTTTATTTTTGGCTTAGTCCCTATATTAATCTGGGATCGCCACAGCAGAATGAACAGCCAACTTATCCAGCATATATTTTACGCAGCAGATGCCCTTCCAGCTGCAACCCATCACTGGGAAACATCCACACACACCCATTCACACTCATACACTATGGACAATTTAGCTTACCCAATTCACCTATACTGCGACGCAAACATGGGGAGAACATGCAAACTCCACACAGAAACGCCAACTGACCCAGCCAGGGCTCGAACCAGCAACCTTCTTGCTGTGAGGCGATTGTGCTACCCACTGCGCCACCGTGCTGCCCCCTAAATAACATAGTTAGGAGAAATAAAATTCTTGTACATCTTCAACTGCTCAAAACAGAGATTGCTTTTTTGCAAGAGACTCATTTGCATAATAGAGATCATTCTTACCTAAAACAGAGGTGGAATGGACAGAGGTGGAATGGGCAGGCGAGAGGTGTGGCAATTTTGATTGACAAGAACGTGCCTTTGGTCCCAAACAACATCATAGCAGATGTTACATCAAAGCGTTACATTATTGTTACAGCTACTTCATGTAATAAGAATTTAATTTAAGCAAATTTTCATGCCCCAAATTTTGATGATAACACTTTTTTTAAGCATGCCCTTTCACTTCTTTCAGATCCTAGATCTCATTCTCTTATTCTTGGGGGTGATTTCAATTGCTGTTTGGACGCAGTCTTAGATCATTCTTCTAAACTATTTGCTCCCAGTAGATCTTCAAAATACTTGAACAAATTTTTTTTCTGATAATGGTCTCTATTATCAGATAAAGTTACCTGAGAGAGGCAGAGACAGGGGAGGGAGAGAAAAAGAGACAAAGAGAGTAGGCCCCTAAAATAGCCTCTATTAATATTTGGCTTTTTCTGAATCCGCAAAAAAAAGAGAATACTCCCTTTTTCAAATGTACATTTTTTATTCCAGAATTGACTATTTTCTTTTGGATAATGCTCGGATCTCTGAGGTTTGCTACTGTGCATACAAAAGTATTATCAATTCAGATCACGCCCCCTTATTCTTGATTTAAAGTTTTCAAACTTATCCTCTCTAAGGAGGAGCTGGTGGCTTAATACCTCACTTTTAGCAGATGATGATTTTGTTGGATTTATTTCTGACCAAATTTCCTTCTTTCTGAGCGTTAATGTCTCTCCAGATGTTTAGAATATAATAGTCTGGGATGCTCTTAAAGCATATATCAGAGGCCAAATCATTTCATATAATGCCAAGATGCACAATACGCTAGTTCACCTACCTCATAAACCGATATCTTTACTTAATTGCGACGTTAAAGGCAATCACCTTCGCTAGAATTTTCTGAACTAGCTGTATGCTAAAGTTAATTAATTTTAAGGTACTTGTGTTCCTATGTTGGATGAGTCTCATCTCCTGGTTTAGATATTTTTATTGATTTTCGGTTTTTTAAACCAGAAAAACAACAATACAAACCCCTGACCCATACCAATCTAACAGCGTGATAGCACTCACATTAGCCAAAAATTAACAAATATACAATTGCACATGTAGGTGCAAATAAAAAATAAATAAATAAATAAATAATTTTTTTTAAATAAAATAAAAAATATAAACGTATAACAATACATACCATATGTACAGCAAAATCAAATTACTTGAGATTTTCTACATATTCAATAACAGGCTAAACAATTTACCCTCCTACCCTTTTAATGAAAACCTGATTTTTTTCCAAATAGAGACAAGACTTAGTTTCTCTAATCCACTGTGCATGAGTAAGAGGACGAGAATCTTTCCATTTTAACAAAATAGTTCTACGTGCCAATAAAGTTGAAAAAGCAATGATTTTACACTTTGATGAAGGCAACTGTATTTCCTCTGAAGTAACCCCAAACACTGCCACCTGTGGATCTGGTTCTAGGTTGTGCTGAAGAATCAAAGATAATGAATCAAATATTAACCGCCAGAAATGCTCTAAGTTAGGACAAATCCAGAGCATGTGAAATAACGTACCTTTAGCACAATGACATCTATTGCACAAATAAATAGTGCCAGGAAACATTTGGGCTAATTTAGTCTTAGAAATATAGGCTCTGTGTACTACTTTAAATTGAATGAGAGAGTGCCGGGCGCACATTGACGATGAGATAATTTGTTTAGAATATCGTCCCACAGATCATCCGAAATCGAACTACAAAGGTCCTCTTCCCAAGCACTCTTAATGTTATCTGTAGGAGAAGATGACTGGTTCAGAAGTAGATTATACAGTACCAAAATGGAACCTTTAGCTAATATGTTACAGTAAAGAAAAGAATCTAAATGGTTTCCAGAGGACAAGACAGGAAACTCAGGTAAGAGGGACCTGACATAATCTCTTATTTGCATGACTCTGAAAATATCAGACTTAACCAACCCATGATGTGATATCAACTGGTCAAAAGATGCAAACAGTTTATCTATAAATAAGTCTTTAAAGCATACTGTCCCCTTGTCGGACCAATTTCTAAAAGAGCTGTCTTGCATTGCTGAGAAAAAAAATATTTTGAGTGATAGGGCTGAGAAGAGAGGAGCCATCAAAACCAAATGACCTCCTAAATTGAATCCAGATCCTTAGTGAATATTTCACCACTGGCCAATTCATAAACTTATAAGAAATTAATTGCAGCTTGGATGCAAGTAGAGCTGGAAGAGAAACCTGATTATGAGCACGCACCTCCATATCTACCCAGGATGGTTTATTAGGCTGCAAATGATAATGCCACCAGTACAATGTATTACGCATATTCGCTGCTCAATAATAAAACTTAAAATTTGGCAAAGACATCCCACCCTCACACCTAGACTTTTGAAGGTGCGCTTTCTTCAATCTAGGATGTTTGCCATTCCAAATGAAAGTAGAAATGACTGAATCTAAAGATTTAAAAAATGATAAAGGAATGAAAAGAGGCAGACTTTGAAAAAGATAAAGAAATTTTGGAAGGACAGTCATCTTAATAGAATTAATGCGTCCTATAAGTGATAACCTTAAAGGTGACCACTTAGAGAGATCTTTCTTAGTTCGTTCCAAGAGCATTCCAAAATTATGTTTAAACAGCTGTTTATGTTGGTGGGTAATACAAAAACCAAGGTAAGTAAATTTATTTTTTACTATCTTCAGAGGTATATTAGAGAACTGCAACTGCTTATCTACCATATTAATCGGGAAAAGTTCACTCATATGTAAATTGAGCTTATAGCCCGAGATCCTACCAAAGTTCTCTAATAAAGTTAAAGCCGGGGACAGGGAAATCTGTTTATTAGATATATAAAGCAGTAGGTCGTCTGCATATAATGTTACCTTCTGTATGGCATTCCTTCGTGTAACCCCAACAATTTGCTGACATTCATGTAAAGCGATTGCCAGTGGCTCGATGGCAAGAGCAAATAATAATGGACTTAATGGACAACCCTGCCTGGTTCCATGCTGCAGATTAAATGAATGGGAATGCATACCGTTGGTTAAGACTACAGCAGAAGGTGTACTATATTGTAATTTAATCCATAAAAGAAAGTTAGGGCCAAATCCAAATTTTTCTAAGGCTAAAATTGGTAATCCCACTCTACTCTGTTGAATGCTTTCTCAGCATCTAGAGAAACAACAAATTCTGGAATAGAGTGGTGCTGAGAGTAAATTATATTAAGCAAGCGGCGAATATTAAAAAATGAATGGTGGTTCTTAATAAACCCTGTCTGATCAGGAGAGATTATGCTAGGGAGAACACAAGTACCTTAAAATTTATTAACTTTAGCATACAGCTAGTTCAGAAAGTCATGTTTCAAGGATTTACTCGGTCTATGTCTATGTTTAGTATCACAAACAACCATTGTGTTCTATGGCAATGAAAATGTTTATAACACAATAACAAATTTGGAAATGCAAACAAGATCAGCAAAAATTAACTTTATTACTATTAGGCTGCTAAGCCGCCAGCAAAGGATGTTAACAGTTGCAGGCCTTGTATTAACAATGCAGTTAGTTCACTTAGAGTGTTATTAACGGATGAGTTTTTGTTATGGGAAGACCATAGATTTTTGCTCTTATGTGATTTTCGTTTTTTCAGAAAATATGGTGGAGGTCTTCCCTCCCCCGATATCCAGCATTTTTCCTTTTTATGGCCTATTTTATTACAGGACATGCAAAGCCTGTTTTGTTTGCCTGAGGGTTGATTGCTGTGATCATCTGAGGTTTGAGGATTTTTAAGACTCTCTAATGCTTCTACACCATGGATTTTGGCTGTGCTATTTTGGTGCTGCATCACCTCAAGTGATGAAACAGGCAAACTTTTTTGAGCTACGGCCTCTGAACTAATAATTTCAGATTTATTACAAGTAACTTAATCTGTGAGGTGAACATGCCTTTTAATCCCCTTGCTGTTAAGCATTTTGGGAGACACAAACTTCTGTGCTTTTAGCATAGCTTTTAAATCTGCAATGGTGTCTTTTTGATTTCTGCATTTTCCAGCCAGGGCTAACTGTTTAGCTAGTAAATTATCAAGCTGTAACTGAAGATCTAGAATTTTTTTTTTAAAGATTCGAATTACAGTCTTGTAATTTCTGTTTCATGCAGTTTAAGGAAATGGAAGAACAATTAAAGCAGACTTATCCACTATTGTGGTTAGAAGGCCAGTTTTAATCCATTCACCAGGTCAGCTGTGAAAAATCCAGCTAAGACCGGCTAAAGTAAATTTCAGAAAACTCACCGCAAAGGATCCTGTGTTTTGGCACCAACTGTAAGGAATAATATTTTTAACTACAGCGGTTCGAACTGTAGTTTGACGAATTACTAAAAAGTTATCAGTATGATGGTGAAAAACTGTAAATTTCTAGTCAAACCATCCTTCTGCAATCTTATACCAAAAACGAAAATAAGGGCAGTATTAATAGCTAAAAATGTGGGAGAGCGTTGCTATTATGTGATTTTATCCTATTGCAATACAGAGCAATTAAGTGTTGATGTTAAATCAAAAGTAATTCACAAATACTTGAAAATTAAATGATTTAATGACAATAATTCTCTATGGTTACAACTGAATTTGTTACAAATAAACTGTATAAAATGATTAAAAATGAAATGATGAAAAAACATATGACATAAATTGTACCCAGCTTAAATGTAAAATAAAGTTACCTGAGAGAGGCAGAGACAGGGGGAGGGAGAGAGAGAGACAAAGAGAGTAGGCCCCGAAGATAGCCTAATAGCAGTAGAGTAAGAGAAGCGCCTCCAGAGATGGAGAGGTAAAAGCGCATTGCAGGAAAGTTTAACAACTATTTTGTATCTTTCTTGACCATGTGACCAAAGCCCAAATCCTGAGACATACAAAACTAACCAATCAACATGTGACCACATCGTAAAACCCCCAAAGTCCACACACCAGGCCCTGATCTTATCAGTATCTGCCTTTGAAGTCAGTATGGACCTTCTTGGTGAAAAAGACATGTCTTGCCATATAAACAAATGCATATGATAATTTTCATTTTTACAGTCAGTTCTGATCCTTCCTTTAACAAACGGCCGACAAATCCCTCGTTGTAAGCGTGCAGATTGCTGAAGCACTCGTCAGAAAAATGATGGGAACACAGCACAAGGCTGTGGCTATAATGCTGAAGTATTTTTACAAAAATAAGCTTTAACCACTGACTCCTCACAGCCTCATGTTTGGGTAGAGAAAATAACACTAACTTTCCCTCACACTTCAGAGCACAGCATCTTCGCAACATGATTCAACCGGGATCTGCTACAGTGTTTGTGGGCGGGGCCGGGGGTTTCAATTTTCCCCTGGTCTGCGCGTGCAGAAAATGTGCAGGGCTTGAATTCCGTACTAACGTCATGCCAGCATGGCTAAAGACTCGTTACCGCGACGATTTATTCGAACCACTATGAGTCAACTCTTTTATAGATGAATCAATAGTTTTAAACACAGTGCACTTTCAAATTTAAGCCTTAGCTGGATATTTAATTTCACTTAGAGCTGTGTTACACACTGCATGGAAGGTCATTTTCAAAAACCCATAATAGGGGCTCTTTAAAAATGTATTCCAGTAATTTTCCAGCTTCATTACTCCAGTCTTCAGAGTCACATCATCCTTCAGAAATCACTCTAAAATTAATTATTATTATTGTTATTATTCATTCATTCATTCATTCATTCATTCATTCATTTTCTTTTCTGCTTAGTCCCTTTATTAATCTGGGGTCACCACAGCGGAATGAACCGCCAACTTATCCAGCATATGTTTTACGCAGCAGATGCCTTTCCAGCTGCAACCCATCACCAAATGTGTTCACAATATATTGATGAAAACATAATGTTCAAACTAGTAAATATATTTCCATTATTCTGTTAATCTATTGCTATGTGTTTTTGTAAGATTTGAGATACCACAGATACTTTGATGTCTTTGACAATACAAGCATGGGCTGGCTCCACACCCACCAGGTGGAAATGTGGGAAAGATCACTCCTCTCCTTTCCTTCATTTACATTTGAAGCATCTCCTGCAACCCCGCTCATCCAACATTACCCTCCTCTTCATCCAACTCACACAGAATGATCATCTCAAAATATGAATGTTCTATATCTATCCAAGTGACTTTATCTATCATGCCTGATATCATTTGAAATGTCTCAGTGCGACTGGTACAATGGTCTCATTCCCTCAGAAATAGACATAATCAAAACAATAGATGTATAACTTCAGGTATCTTTTGAACCACTGCTAAGGGTGTGCCCCATACCTAGAGGGCTTCTATTCAAATTACCATTTGTTCCCAATCAGATGTGGAATTCCCCCTTTAAAAGGAAACTGGCACGAAAGAACGCTAGCTTGCTTTGGCTTGCTCACTGTTGTGTGTTGTTGGGTTGTTTAATAGTTTATTGTGTTATGTGTGTTCTGTTATCATTTGTGCTGGAATCTACCAAAAGAGTTTTCTAATTATGTTTTCTTTCTGATCACCAGATCCACAACATAAATGGGATTTTGAGGACAGGGTAGATGTCACGTGACCTACATGCTGCTACACGTAGGACTTGCAAATGTATTATACACACTAGATTAGAAATGTGCACCACTCATTGTAAGTTTTGTTATACGTTTTGGTTAAAAGTATAGTTAAGATATGGCGTGAAAACGCTGAAGACTTTCCTTTTTCTTTCTTTTCTTAAATAGTCTAGAGATTGTGGGTCTTCAGTTAGAGTTATTTTGTTATAATATTTTCTTTTCTTTGGCGCCGCTTTTGTTCCTCGTTCTCCTTATTACAACCATTTCTTTTTTCTTTTTTTTTTTTCTTTATTTTGTATATACTTTTGTTTGTTATTTACTCGCCTTGTAAAATAAGAGGTTTTGAGCGATTCTGTAACCAGATTAGCCCATAGTGTGGAGCTCTCATGCTCCATACTATGTATATTTTGAAGTCAGGTATGCATCTTTTGACCATAGATTTATCTTTGAGAATTTGATGTTTTGCATTGATCGTTTATGAATTGACTGAATGAATTGGCATAATACACATTTACCTGACTAATAAATTGTTAGGTTTTGAATTATTCAAAAAGATTTCGTGTTATTATCTCTAGTAGATTACGTTAAGTTCATAACACCACAAGCCCCTGTACAGGTTAGTAACGGACTAAAACATGATAGACGGAGCAGCGTGGCACGCTATACGATTTTCTCAGAGTTCCGACTAACACATTGCTTTAATTAAAGTATATTTAGAAAACGAGGGCCTCACAGTGGCACAGTGGGTAGCACGTTTGCCTCACAGCAAGAAGTCGCTGGTTCGATCAATTCTTTAAAAATGGTTAATATAATTGGAGTGATAATTGATTTTTTTTTTACAAATATTAAAATCAATATTTTGGTATTAATATTGATATTCTAGCCTCTCGTAGGCTACACCAATTAATGTAGTGATAAATTATTTGGTTTGACTCTAATATTAAAATTAACATTAGTATTAATATTGAGATTTTGGTCACTCCACTCTTAACATGTGTGAATATAACAGATAAATAACTTCTTTCTAACGGGGCACCAGTGACAGCTCCTGCTGTCACAATAATTAACAATCAAATATTGGTAATTGGATTATACAAATGTGAAGGTGTATATTATCTAGCCAAATCTGAAGGATAATGAGATCGTCTGACTTGTAGAGCCTTTTACTGTATTATCAACACAAGGAAGACACAATTGTAATAAATGACTATTCTTTAACAAAAGAATAAACAAGGGTAACTAAACTTGCAATTCATATTCAAGAAGATGGATTGTAAATAAATTTCTTTCGTTCCTGCTTTATAGGGGTTAAACACAATCTTGGTCTATTTCAACAAAGCTCAAACATAAGTAAAATCCAAACTAAAACATCTTTTAACACAAATAAGACAGCAATCATTATTTCCAATCAAACCAACAATATTTCAACTCCAAAATCTTCAACACACATAAATAGTTCACGTAATATTAAACATAACTTCAACTTCTAAAGGAATATTTTGTCATCATACATCATAAGATTATAACCTCAAAAACCTAATTAACTTGTTTGTACTTCTTAATAATCTTGAATGCCATATTTATTGTTATTGCATAATATATATGATGTGCATATATTATGTTAAAAAGATTTGTTTTTTATATATTTTCTAAAGTATAATGGAAGGGCCTCATGGTGGCGCAGTGGGTAGCATGATCGCCTCACAGCAAGAAGGTCGCTGGTTTGAGCCTCGGTTGGGTCAGTTGGCGTTTCGTAAAACATATGCTGGATAAGTTGTCGTTCATTCCGCTGTGGCAACCCCAGATTAATAAAGGGACTAAGCCGAAAAGAAAATGAATGAAGTATAATGGACCATAGTGAGTTAGTCGAACATAACAGTTTTATTCTTTTCCTAGATTTAAAAAAAAAAGCTTTTGATTTATTTGAACACAATTTTATTTTTAAATCAGTTGAAAATTTTGGTTTTGGTAAATACATTTGTAAGGCAATGAACTCTTTATTATAATATCTGATACAATATTTGTATACAATTATAGCAGTACAAACTAAAATATGCTACTTCTCCTAGATTTAATTTTTGATTATATTTAATAAAAAATGTTATTTATCGCTTTATTAAGACAGGGGTGTTTGTTGTCCCCTTATTTATTTTTATTAGTTTACCAAATATTATCATTGTCTTTAGGGTAGCTGACAAACTATACCACTGATGCTACACTCTTTCTGCAAGATGCTAACCAAATTGCTTTAGCACTTAAATATATCTAGACATTCTCTGGAAGCATCAGGCCTGTCCTTGAACCTTTCAAAATGTGAATTAATGTCCACCAAAGAATGTAGGCACGGCACCGACCAAGTCTATTCCACACTCCGGAGCAGAAGGTGGCGGTGGTAAACACACTGAATGCCAACCGTCGCAAAACCTGAAAAGAACACAGTCATGTGACGTCTGACCATAAACACCAAATGAAACCGAAAGCTGTGGAAGTACGTTACGTTGAAAAGCGTGTGTTTATATACATAATTACAACGGAAAGTATGGACCGATATTTATAATGAACCATGTGGAAAAGTGGAACTGAATAAATATAAAATAAATGACTGGATGTTCTCTAAGAAGGCAGATAAAACACGACTGCTGGAGTGACCTAAATCCGAATCCGAGAGACATCGTACAATGTCTGTGATAACAAGTATACTTGCATTCACTGTTCTGTTTAACCTAGGTGAGGATTCATAGTATAGCATTTGTATTGCATTTTTTTTAAACTAGTATGTGACTGTTATGTATGAAACATTCATTGTTTTGCAAATAAGTTATGGTTTACTTACTGACTGTGACAGACATATGTAACGTTAGTCAATATATATATATATATATATATATATATATATATATATATATAATGTGTCAACATAATCAACGTTTCACTGGAATAATTTAAAGAATTATTTGCTTTGTGCAACACACTTGTATAATCAATCTCAAGACCCATCATAATATTTCAAATTTTGGGAAGATGTAAGTCGTTTTTAGAGTACTTTTTATTTTCCTTGTCATTAGAAATATGTAATTTATTTCAGTATCAAATGTTTTTAATAATAGAAATTATACAGATGATCATGATGAGTCTTCAGTAGTTATTTTATTTGTATTTTTTTTAGCAAAGTTGTGGACAGCACTGCTTTATTTGAATTTTAACTAGTTTAATTAGTTCAGAGATCTCTGTAAAAGATCTCTGTGTTTATTGGTCATGTAAATGACTGGTACAGAAAAATGCATTCACTCTAGGTTGGCGCAGTTGTCTTTTCTTTTCCAAAAATTTACTTATTATTAAAACTGTGTCTTAAACCTGGACATGAAATAACTTGCACTGAGATAATTTACCAAGTTTTTAGAATTATTTTAATCAAATTTTATTTTAATTAATGTATAAAAGTTGCAGGAAAAATCATATTACCTTGTATTTTGTTATTTGATGTGCATGTATATATATATATATTTTTTTTTCTTTTTATATCTTAAGTGTTATGCATGGAAATACCTGCCCCGGAACATCTAAACCTGTCGTCCCAATATTTTGTTCACTTGTTGTCTTGGAAAATGGGGCCAGGCTGTCCTGATGGTGTTCACTACTCAGTCAGAATAAAAACACTCAGGTATGTACAGCCTTTCAGGCATGGGAAATTAAAACATAAAAACGAGTAATATGTGAAACCAATTTTAATTAGATACTGGTAGGAATTTATTTGCTACACATATTCATTATTTCTAAATTACAGTGTTATTTGGCAAATTTTTGTGATGAAACTTGAGGCTGATTCGTCTTATCAAGTCTACTTCCAAACACATCATTAACTGGATCACACAGATAATTGGTTTCTAGCACATCAACAGCCAATGAACTTGCCCGTCAATAATTCAAATACATTTGTGGCATTTATTTTAGCAATGTGCATGTAGTTTTCAGATATTTGAACCAACTCTTTTGAACCAACAAATCATCCAGCACTCGTTTGAACAGACAGTCCTGTTGACTTCAAAATGAATATTTCTGTTCGATATCAAGTAAAAACATTTTAATATTTAAGCAGGGTAACAAGATCTAAGTATAAGGCAGTAGATTCATAAATATTCACATGCCACTTCACTTTAGATACAAAAGAGACTTTATTGACTACAAACAAAACTAACACAGACACATGCACACACATTCATACCGGTTGCAGAAAAGAAATAGAAGGAAAGAAAAGTTTAGGAGAGAGATGATGTAAAACCTAACCATGCAAACCAAATAATCAAATCAACCTTTACTGTTTGTTAGACAGGGTTATCTAATCATTTAACATGATTAGAAGATTATACACCAGTTCAGTGATGGGTCTGGGGATGTACTTGCATTCCTTAGTGATGTGGTGAAGTCCCTCTGTGGAGCTGGTTTCCCACTTGAATTTGCTAGTGATTGGTTTGTCGTTGAAGCTGCTGATAAAATGAAGTCCAGGGGCCGGTTGCACCAGCAGTGCGCAAGTTAAAACGTAGCCTAGTTGTGACTTAAAGGAACACTAAGTTACAACTTACACATTACTAAATATTTTTTTGTTGCACCACTGGACTTAGTTAAAACTTAATGCTACATTCTAACTAAATATTTACGGCAGCCTCCCCCCATGTATGATGGTAGAAAAGAGATGACAGCGAGATTCGTTTACATTGAGGAGGAGCTCGAGATGATAGTGAAGAATGATTTTTCTCTACTCACAGCCTTATTTTCCTCCCAAATCTCGCATTTTTGTTCGGTTTATGAAAGAAGTTTAATTTTCTTTCAAGGAGTGTTTTGTGTTAATTGTATCCATCAATTAATACGAGAATTTCTTAATGACTGAGTTTTTCTCTCTGCTCTTTTCTCTTTCATGAGTAGGATATAAAAAATTCAAGTTTAATGTTTTGATTACTTTGTGTGCATTCACGGCTCGCGATGCAGGTGTGTGCATCTCCTGTTATTAGTGACTGACTGTAATTTAATGTGCAATAAAAATGTAATTTATAATTTTATTTTCATAGGACAGTTTTATATAGATGCATTAGTTGCAGAATTTTAAAGCAGTTTAACAATTTAAATGCTTTTTATTGGATATTACATCATTCAATGAGACTATGCATGACTTTATGAAGAGCTTACGACCTACTAACTATGGTTTGCCATAAGAACACGTGGTGCAAACCAAGTGAGAACAAATTTAGTTACAAATTAGCTAGTAGTTACTAAGCCCCTAGTGTGGACTTTACGTTACAGTTTAAGAAAGAACTTACGATCAGCTGGTGCAAGTCTACCCAGTAGTTTAAGTTGGAGGAGGTAAAAGTCTGTAGTTCTGTTGACAAGTTTTGCGGCACAACTAAACTCAACTAGACTTTCGATGGAAAGAAATAAAAGGAGAGTAAAAGGAAGATTGGGAGTTTGAGGCTGGTCTCATCCCCTCTTAGTGTCCAAGTCTGGCTGGACTGGACCCGGAGAAGAGTTAGCTCTCCTGGAAATGGAGCAACTCAGCTCCTCAACAAATGCCGCGGCTGCTTCGGTGCTGCTATGGTACTGCTCGGCTCCTCTCTAGAGATTTGGAGTGATGGGTTTTTAACCATCAATGTTTCTGACAAAATCAAGTTTTAAGATATTTTGAAGCGAGAATATAGATATTTTAAAGTAAAATCGGCAGTTTATGTATAAGGATAGTGCCAAAGCAGAATGTTCTCTTACCTGTCCCGATATGTGTGTTCCCTACATATTTAACAGCAAAGATTTCTGAAATAGACTTTGGCTGCTTTCTCTTCCAAATGCGTCTTATGTGCCCTTGAACTGTTTTTTTTATACGATACAGCTTTGTGAATGTTTTATTTCATGTGTATAAACTTGTATAGATTAATGTGTTTTTAATAATCATAACGTTATTCTTCATGTTATTCTTCGGTCGTGGTTTTTGTTTGATCAATTCCATGAGATCAATTTGCCTAGCCTAATAATTTGATTCAAAAGAGGCAAAATTACATGATTTATTTACTTAAGATGTTCAAAATATTTGTTAAATGGATTTTTATAAAAATAACATGTTAAAACTAAACAGAATAAATTGTGAAGGGTTAAAAAGGCTTGTAAAGTTGATAGGAAATAAAAATAAATTATCTTTAATTTCATTAGCCAAGGCATAAAGTAACAAAGTAATGTATTTAATTGATATGGTACCTTTAATAAAATTTGTATGTTTATTATGAAATGTAAATTTAAATGAAAATTCTGCTATAGGTAGCCCAGCTTTCGCAGTATTAAAGGTAATGTTAATAGAAAGCCAATATATATACTGATCCTCCCTCATCAGAGAAGTGGTAGAAAGTTGACAAAAGAAACATGTGTGACTGGGAATGTGACTGGAAACACACTCCAGGTGTGACTGGGAATGTCTTATTTGTCCACCTGTGATCGGATTGATAAAATAGCATCTTAATAATGTTAGCATGTATGAACAGCATGCACATGATCTCTCTCTCCGTCTGTCTGTCTGCCTGTCAGTCTGTCACTGCTGATTCAGTGGAGGTACTAGAAAGTGTAACATGTCAAAACTGAGGAAAATTCAGACAAATATTGAGCTGCAAAGAGCAAAACTAGTTTAAACTTAGGCCTACCTTGGCAAATGACCATGGAATAAGCAGGCTAATCAACGGCTTGCCATACGTTAAAGGATTTTAATGCACTTCGCGGAGGTGACCACACTCCACTGCCCTCTAAGTGGTCCTTTGCCTCCACGTCATACATTAAAATCCTTTAACGCACGGCAAGCCGTTGATTATCCCTTACATATATATTAAACAAGTAAAAGGTAAGTAAATGATCAAAGAATTTTCATCATTTGTCGGTTTTGTAAATATAAATATTATTTGAATAATTAATTAATTGCCTAATTAAAATAAAATTATACTTTTGCTCAATATGTTTACTATAATATGGGGTAAGCTTACTTTGGCATGAATATTTATTATTTTCTAAGCACCCCAATATATTTGGGAGTATTTATGCTTTGTAAATCTATTTGTGTGTTTAGTAAATCTGGCCTTTAGTGTTTACCAGAATAACTGAATAACTGTGATCTTAAAATACTTTGTCAGACACTGATGTATGCTTATTCAAATATTTTCTTTTTTGACAGTGGGAGTGAGGTGGTGGTGAAGGCCTGTGAAAATGTAACATCCCCTCTACTATGTAATCTTACAGAAGCCTTTTCTGATGTGAAGGAAACCTATTATATTAAAGTGTCTGCCACTCTAGGCAGCCATATGTCACCATATTCCTATTGTGCCCCATTCAAACCCATTCGTAACAGTAAGTAAGACAGTCTAATGTGATTTTGTTTAAAGGTCTCCATGAACAACGAAACATGCTCCATGGTAAACTAGGGGTGCCAAATTAATAATTCTTATGATGATTAGCAATGCAGATGAGGGCGATTTGGTATCTGTTTATTTGATAAATGTGGAAAAACAAAACTCTCCTGATCAGCAGCTGATGAGCTAAAAGTTTATAAACAGCAACGGAGCGGAAAGCTCTCTTCTAAAAGAGTAGTTTTAGGGTGTTTTTACACCTAGTCCTTTGTTTCGGAACCTGGTGCTTTTGCCCTCGTACGATCTAGTATTTTTTCCATATTTTAATTTGACAATATTTTGTATTAGGCCTATTGTTTTGTTAATTTCTGCACTGACACCTTGACAGAAAGATCAAAATTCATCTGCTTCATGATCTGACTGCAGTCTTGGTTCATCTGTAAATTCTTTTTATAATGTAAAGCCTGTAATGCATAATTAAAGTCGTTTTTAAGATCATAATAATAAAAACAGTTATTAAATGTCTTATTCTTATTTTATTATAACTAATTACATGTTACAGTAAATGATGGGCAATAGATTGATAGATTAATAGATAGATTTCAAAACAATCAATCTACAGGTGCGAAAGCACTATGCGATGTTTCCAATTGAAATTTAATTTGTCATACATATTATGTTATGCGGTGAAATGCTTAAACAATTGCCCATGACCTTAAAAAACTAAAGTAATATCAATAACAATCACAATTATGGAATATTATTAGAAGGAAAACTAGAACATTTTAGATATGGAAATGGAAGTTATAGCTTTAGAAAATAAAACTTTAGATAAAATATAAAATATTTAAAACTTTAGATGAAGAATATAGCTATAGAAAATAGAAAACATGTGAAAAAATAAATATAAAAATTCCTTTAGTATACCAACATTCATTCATTCATTTTCTTTTCGGCTTAGTCCTTTTATTAATCTGGGGTCGCCACAGCGGAATGAACCGCCAACTTATCCAGCATATGTTTTTACGCAGCGGATGCCCTTCCAGCCACAACCCATTTCTGGGAAACATCCACACACATCCATTCACACACATACACTACGGACAATTTAGCCTACCCAAATCACCTGTACCGCATGTCTTTAGACTTGTGGGGGAAACCGGAGCACCCTGAGGAAACCCACGCAAACATGGGGAGAACATGCAAACTCCACACAGAAATACCAACTGACCCAGCCGAGGCTCGAACCAGGGACCTTCTTGCTGTGAGGCGATTGTTAGCCACTGCGCCACCGTGCAGCCAGTATACAAACATAAAACATAGAAGTGTTTCTTAAAATTGTGCATAGAGACAAAAGAGTATATCCTACTGGTGGTTTGTCAAGCCCACTCAACAACACTCAGAATTACATAATATATGACCAGCATGTGTGCAAATGTACATGAATGTGCATAAATGTCCATTAGTGTCCAGGAAGTGGGCAAAGAGCAAAAAAAGTGTATTGAGAGACTGTATAGCCTGTGCAAAGAGGCTCCTCCTTAGTTAATTTGTGGTGGTGCATATCTGACTGCAACAGGGAACAGTCCATTATTTGGGTGGCTGAGGTCATTTACGATCTTCCCGGCTTTGGTCCAGCACTGCTTGTTGCAGATTGAGTGCAGGATTAGGTGCGGATAATGCGGTCAGCTGATCGCATCCTCTGTAAAGCTTGTCTGTCCTGTAAGGTTGGGTATCATTAGAATGCTATCGATTCCAATTCCAATTTCAATCCCACCTGTCAGTTTAAATTCTTATCGATTCCCAGTTTTGAATCCAATGTAAAAAATCCAAAGTCATTCCAAAGTCATGTTGGCTTGATCGCAAATGGACAAAGGAGACACATTACTGATGCAATTTTTATAATTTACTAGAGAAAATTATATTAAAAATTCCAGATCCATTAACACGCTTTCTGAAAAGGCTACTTTATGCATTAAATAATGAAATTATAGATAATCAATTTGCTTTATTTTCTATCTATTAGACCTATACATTCTGTTTTACAGTTTTAACGTGTATATATATGCATTAATTTTTATACAATTATTTTAACAAATATTTTTTCACAATGAAAAATAATTAAACTATGTGTCTTTGGTTAAAACATTACACAACAAAAGTTTAACAAATATAATGATAAGAAATTTATGTAGTGCATATGTGTAAACATTAGTATGTTTTTGTTTTTTAAACCAGAACCATTACACTAGCCTGATGAATAAAGCAAAATCTAAGATGGGCCTCTATTTTAAACTTGTTGTGATGTTGAAATCTTAAAGTTAGTTTTGTGTAAAAAAGCTAAATACAGTCGTGGCCAAAAGTTTTGAGAATTACATAAATTTTGGAAATTGGAAAAGTTGCTGCTTAAGTTTTTATAATAGCAATTTGCATATTCTCCAGAATGTTATGAAGGGTGATCAGATGAATTGCATAGTCCTTCTTTGCCATGAAAATGAACTTAATCCTGAAAAAAACTTTCCACTGCATTTCATTGCTGTCATTAAAGGACCTGCTGAGATCATGTCAGTAATCTTCTTGATAACTAGGTGAGAATGTTGACGAGCACAAGGCTGGAGATCATTATGTCAGACTGATTGGGCTAGAATGGCAGACTTGATATGTTAAAAGGAGGGTGATGCTTGAAATCATTGTTCTTCCATTGTTAACCATGGTTTCCTGCAAAGAAACACGTGCAGCCATCATTGTGTTGCATAAAAATGGCTTCACAGGCAAGGATATTGTGGCTACTAAGATTGCACCTAAATCAACAATTTATAGGATCATCAAGAACTTCAAAGGAAAGAGGTTCAATTCTTGTTAAGAAGGCTTCAGGGAGTCCAAGAAAGTCCAGCAAGCGCCAGGATCGTCTCCTGAAGAGGATTCAGCTGCGGGATCGGAGTGCCACCAGTGCAGAGCTTGCTCGGGAATGGCAGCAGGCAGGTGTGAGCGCATCTGCATGCACAGTGAGGCGAAGACTTTTGGAAGATGGCCTGGTGTCAAGAAGGGCAGCAAAGAAGCCACTTCTCTCAAAAAAACCCCATCAGGGACAGATTGATTTTCTTCAAAAAGTATGGCGAATGGACTGCTGAGGACTGGGGCAAAGTCATATTTGAAGCCCCTTTCAGATTGTTTGGGGCATCGGGAAAAAGGCTTGTCCGGAGCAGAAAAGGTGAGCGCTACCATCAATCCTGTGTCATGCCAACAGTAAAGCATCCTGAGACCATTCTTGTGTGGGGTTGCTTCTCATCCAAGGGAGTGGGCTCACTTACAATTTTGCCCAAAAACACAGCCATGAATAACAAATGGTACCAAAACACCCTCCAACAGCAACTTCTTCCAACAATCCAACAACAGTTTGGTGAAGAACAATGCATTTTCCAGCACCATGGAGCACCGTGCCATAAGGCAAAAGTGATATCTAAGTTGCTCGGCTAGCAACATGTTGAACTTTTGGGTCCATGGCCTGGAAACTACTCAGAACCTAATCCCATTGAGAACTTGTGGTCAATCCTCAAGAGGTGGGTGGACAAACAAAAACCCACTAATTCTGACAAACTCCAAGAAGTGATTATGAAAGAATGGGTTGCTATCAGTTGATTGAGAGCATGCCCAGTTGAATTGCAGAGGTGCAAAAGAAGGGCCAACACTGCAAATACTGACTCTTTGCATGAATGTCATGTTATTGTCAATGAAAGCCTTTGAAACGTATGAAGTGCTTGTAATTATATTTCAGTACATCACAGAAACAACTGAAACAAAGATCTAAAAGCAGTTTAGCAGCAAACTTTGTGAAAACTAATATTTGTGTCATTCTCAAAATTTTTGGCCACGACTGTATATATTTTACCTAAAAGCCACATGTAGACAACTAAAATAAAAGTTAAAATTAAAGGTCATCTTTTATTGACTTCAGAATCCTTTTTCATGTTTGAATAAACATATTCAAGAGACAATTGTCTAAGATGAAGATGCAGGCAAACAGGCATCTGCATAAACACATCTAGTCCAGAAGAGCCTATCTTAAAAATAAAATACATACTTTCTATAAAAAAGCAGGGTAAATAAGTTTTTTTTTGTGTGTTTTTCGTTTATTTACAGTTGTGAATTGCATTGTGGGATGTCATCTCCGCTCTGTTGACTTTTGATGTTGAAAATTCAATTCTACAGTTTAACAAAGTGACTTTTATTGACATTTTAGTAGTTTGAAATAATATAATGTATAAGAAATAATGGGTGAAAGCCTATGTCAGGGTAGTGGAAAGGAGGATCCGGCCGATGGTTGAACCTAGGATCCAGGAGGAACAATGCGGTTTTTGTACGTGCTGTGGTACACTGGACCAGCTCTATACCCTCACCAGGGTGCTTGAGGGTTCGTGGGAGTATGCCCAACCAGTCCACATGTGTTTTGTCTGTGCATTCGACCGTGTCACTCGTGGCGTTCTGTGGAGGGTGCGCTGGGAGTATGAGGTCAGAGGCGCTCTGTTAAGGGCTGTGTTGTCCCTGTATGAGCAGAGTAGGAGTTTGGTTCGCATTGCCAGCAATAAGTCAGACTTGTTTTCTGTGCACGTTGGACTCCGGCAGGGCTGCACTTTGTCATCAGTTCTGTTCATAATTTTTATGGACAGAATTTCAAAGCGCAGTCTTGGGCTGGAGGGGGTCCGGTTCGAGGACCACAGGATTTCATCTCTTTTATTCGCAGACGATGTGGTTCTGTTGGCTTCATCGAACATGGATCTTCAGCATGCACTGGGGCAGTTTGCTGCAGAGTGTGACGTGGCTGGCATGAGAATCAGCACCTCCAAGTCCGATGCCATGGTGCTCCACCGGAAAAAAGGGGTTTGGAGGTTGGAGGAAAGTCCTTACCCCAGGTGGAGGAGTTTAAGTATCTTGAGGTTTTGTTCACGAGTGAGGGAAGGATGGAACATGAGATTGACAGGCGAATTGGTGCAGCGGCAGCAGTAATACGGTTGATGTACCGGTCCGTTGTGGTAAAAAAGGAGCTGAGCCGAAAGGCAAAACTCTCGATTTACCAGTCAATCTACATTCCTACTCTCACCTATGGTCATGAGCTTTGGGTCATGACCGAAAGGACAAGATCTCGGATACAGGCGGCTGAAATGAGTTTCCTTCGCAGGGTGGCAGGGCACACCCTTTAGATAGGGTGAGAAGGTCTGTCACCCGGGAGGAGCTCGGAGTAGAGCCACTGCTCCTCCACATCGAGAGAAGTCAGCTGAGGTGGCTCGGGCAACTGTTTCGGATGCCTCCTGGACACCTACCTAGGGAGGTGTTCCAGGCATGTCCCACCGGGAGAAGGCCTCAGGGAAGACCCAGGACATGCTGGAGGGACTATGTCTCTTGGCTGGCCTGAGAACGCCTCGCGATCCCCCCGGAGGAGCTGGAGGAAGTGTCTGGGGAGTGGGAAGTCTGGGGTTCTCTCCTAAGACTGCTGCCCCCGCGATGAAAATGAATGAAAGAATGAATGAACCAGAAATAATATATAAACAATTCTGTAAAATAACAAAAAATATACTGGCAGCTTATTAAAAGGTTTTGCAGCATAATATACATGACCAACCCAGACAATATATCACTTTAAATTATTAAAAATATTCATAAAAGTACCACCAATAAAATGGTGTCACACCATTCAGACATATGTGTGAATAAACACATAATGTAAGGATGAAAGAAATGTGAAGGAAAAGAGGGAGCTGATTTCAAGAGGGAGGAAGAAGACAGGATCAAATGGGAGAACCAGGAAAGCAGCCCTAATAAACTGACATTATAAAACAAATGCTTGCATAAACACATAAATAAAGTAAGGATGAAAGAAGTGTTTTGAGGACCATAAGACCCCAAGATGAATAATGTGTAAAGGAGGAGGTTATAGATCAATAAACACACCTGATCAGAAGGCCAAAAAGAGAGAGGTGCGCTGCCTAATACAATTTGTTTGTCACTTCCAAATAGAAAAAAAACAAGAAATCCGGAAGGCTTCTTTAGTATGTTAATTTCATTACATAATGGCAACTCTTCAGAATGTCAGAGATGACCAAATGAAGGCACCTGGGGGGAGCTCCGTATTGTATTTTTTCCATCGTTGTGTCAAGGGTGGCCACACCCTAGCTCCGCCTCTGATTTAAATACAAGTAGAACAGACAACTCCCTAAAACGCCCACTACAGCTGAGATAACAACACATAGTAAAACCCTAAAAGGGTCAAAACCCTTCCAGTAAGTCCAAATGGCCATCCCATAAACTGTACGTCTGAGGGTCAAAGGTGACAGCTGACACCTAGGCACTCATCCCCAGGTATATTAACTGCTGGCCAAATATATTTGATGACATATTTAATTTTTTTTATCTATTGTTATCCTTTTACACTTTTTGTATTCACCTGAGATAATGTAACCTCCCAATTAACCATTGCAAAATTTTAACTGCCATAACAACTCACATCGCGTTGCGGGAAGCGTTGTCTCTCAATTGACAAGATATCTCGTTAATAAAGAGCAAAAAATGTCATTGAGGTGGTGAGCAGATGTTATAGTGTGTAATATTTGAATTCTTAAACAAGTGGCACAAGACATCATGTAGCAATATTCCATAATAATAATAATTAAAATTGTCTAGGGTCCGTGTACTCGTGTATAATTGGTTTTCTCGTTTTTTTTCAAAACGGAAAAAAGAAACAAACCGGCTCGTTTGTGCTAAATGTGAACCTTCTCACAAACATAAATATTTTGTTTTTACAAATATTTATTTTTGTTTTTGTCACAAATGAAAATGCGATGAAACCAAAACGAATAAACGGCTTTAAAATGTGTTCTCTGTACACGCCCCCTCTCCGCTGATTGGTTGACCAAACATCAAACCATGTCGTCATCAGCTGTTCCTCGGTTTATGGAGCTGAATAAAGTCTCAATTTATAGACTTCTGTCTAGGCATAAATTCGGCAACCTGTGCTGGATTCAGTCCATTCAGAAGCAAATTTTACTGAATGAATCATTGATTCAAACGAATCGGTTAAATAAATGACTTGTTTGTAATACAATCACTTGCTGCCACCTGCTGCCATTTTCAGAATCCAACTGTCATTTTGTCAATCACCTTTGTGATCAAAATGTTATGTTTGAATTGAATCCCAATAATTACTGTAAAAATACTCTTTATCTCTCTGGCTTTATTATTCCACGTGTTGTTTCAGGAATTTTATATGTTCTTAGCTGAGAAAGCACTTTCTATTTTATGTTATAATGGCTATTAAACAATACCCATAAGTTTTTTTTTTTTAAAGTTTTTATCACTACTGTCAGTCACTTGGAGAGTACATAAGGTCAAAGGTACCCAGTTCTTACTTCATGCCCATTTCATGTAACGATGTTTTGCAAAATGGCATCCCAAATAAGTACTTCTAATCACTGAAACAACAGCACTTTTAACTTGCCAGTATATCCTGCATTTCAGAATAATAACCAAAAGAAACACACTAATGTATTAATAAATTACATAAGATGAACAACTACAGAGGAAAGAGTTGTGCATCAAAAATCTATCACTTTTCTAGTTATTAAAAGGGAACGTTGCATAAACCGAGGAACAGCTGATGACGGCAGGGTTTGATGTTTGGTTGACCAATCAGCGGAGAGGGGGCGTGTACAGATAACATTTTAAAGCCGTTTATTTGTTTTGGTTTCATCGCATTTTCATTTTGTGTGTAAGAACAAAATGTGATGAAAACAAAAATAAATATTTGTAAAAACTAAATATTTATGTTCGTGAGAAGGTTCAAATTTGGCACAAAAACGAGAAAACCAATTATACGCGGGTACACGGACCGTCTAGCTCAGACTTAACAGCATTAGTCTTATTTTAATAGCTCAAGCTTCTGTTGTTAGCTCTAAAATGACATGGGATTAGGTATCTGTAGAATGTTCCTTACAACTTGTCTTTTTTTCTCCCCTGAAGCTACTTTAGAGCCACCGCTGGTGACAATCACAGTCTGTAACCAATCGCTGTGTGTAAGTCTCAGAGCACCTACTGAGAAGTACTCCAGCATTTACAAATCATTCAAGTTTAAGTATAGACTGATGGTCAGCAGTGAAGATGGAACAGAGGTGAGAAAACAAACTTTTTTTTTCTTTTTTTATATTTAGCACTCATTTGTTTTTCTTGTTGGGCTAAATGGAAAGAGTATTACTTATTAAGTAGTCTTACACATGATGTTATGTGATTACTGCTCACAGTGTATAGTAATTCCTAGAACTTGAAAGCCAACTTCAAAGTCATGACGTTAGGTACTATCATTAGTAGTAACGGTAGTGGTAATTTTAGTGTTGACGGTGACTCCAGAGGTCTCTTAGAAATGTGAAACTGACTGGCAACTAAGAATAGACAACCATAGTTTTTAGCAAAAACTGAATTAATAATTAAAAACTTAAGTAAATTATATACATTTTGATAGAGCTCTTATTATGCTCCTTTTTATTTAATAATGCTATCCTAATTATTTTATATATGCAAATTCTTGAAAAGTGGGTCAATCAGGGTGCAAAATAAAAAAAAATACAACTTTTACTGAGACAAATAAAAAGTACATTTTTAACTACTTTCAACTTGTCAGCTCAAATACAATCACTGCAGGATTTCCTATATCAGTAAATCAGGACTGAAAAACTAATATATACAACTTATTGTCATTTAGTATTGTCATGAAAATCATTTTCAATGAAGCAAATGTGTTTGACCCAAGTAATCTAAGCTAAGTCAGGCAATGGAGCATTTCATAATAAATTAAATTGCAAAGCGGATGCTCATGATGCACAATCACCTGAAATGGAAACAAGTGCGAATTACAGATGATAGCAAAGCATAAGGATGGTACGTTTGTGTTTTATATATATATATATATATATATATATATATATATATATAAAAATATATATATATATATACAAAGACATTTCTTTTGTAACAAAGACATCTCAAACAATGTCATCTTTGCATTTAAAATGTCGTAATTGTGCGAATGATACTTAATGACAGTTGTAATAAGCATGTATAAAATCTCCATATGGTGGGTCAGTGGGTAGCGCTGTCGCCTCACAACAAGAAGGTCGCTGGTTCAAGCCTCGGCTGGGACAGTTGGCATTTCTGTGGAGTTTGCATGTTTTCCCCGTGTTCGCGTGGGTTTCCTCCAGGTGCTCCGGTTTCCCCCACAAGTCCAAACACATGCAGTATAGGTGAAACTAAATTGCTCATAGTGTATGTGTGGGAATGAGAGTGTATGGGTGTTTCCCAGTGATGGGTTGCAGCTGGAAGGGCATCTGCTGCATAAAACATATGCTGGATAAGTTTGCGCTTTATTCCGCTGTGGCGACCACTGATTAATAAAAGGACTAAGCCGAAAAGAAAATGAATGAATAAAAAATTTCCATATTTATGAAGTGTGTCATGTCATGATTATAAAGGTGTCATGACAGTCTTATGAACAACCCCTTCAAGTTGTTACTGATTTATATATTTAGAATTTTGCAGAAAGGAATCTTCCTTGGCTCCTGTAGCTCTTTAAATTTTATGCCAGATGTTGAAAAACCTGAATTTCTCTTAAGTATTAGAATAAAAAAACAAGCACAATATTCAGAGTTTTAAAAAATCATGATATCCATGTTCTATTAATTGTTTATTCTAAATGTTTCATTTTGATAGCTAAACAAACTTTTGTGTTCTGAATGAACCTTCAGAATCAGACACTTCAAAAGTGATAGTCATTGATAGAGCATTGATTTATAAAACAAAATATATTCCCTACAGGTAAATATTTTAAAACATTAGTCAAAAAGGTGGCATCGTGGCTCAGTGGTTAGCATTTTCACTTCACAGCAAGAAGGCCACTGGTTCGAGTCCCGGCTGAGAAAGTTGGCATTTTTTTGTGGAGTTTGCATGTTCTGCCTGTTTGCATGTTCTCACTTTTTCTGCATGGGTTTCCCCAACAGTCTTAAGCCATGTAGGTAAAAGTGAAATGGATGAACTAAATTGGCTGTAGTGTATCAGAGAGTGTATGGGTGTTTCCCAGCATGGTGTTGGGTTGCAGCTGGAAGGGCATCCACTGTTTAAACTGTATGCCTACATAAAGTATTTGACAGTTCATTCTGCTGTGGTGACCCCTAATAAATCAGGGACTACGGTGAAGGAAAATGAATATATTTTTTGTAGGACTATATGTTTTTTTAGGTGAAGACTTTTCTCTTAGACCTGTTATCATTCTGTTTTTTAATAACTAATATATGTAGGTTTTTCATAATGAAACTTGTCACAAAAATGCAATGTTAACAGCTTTAAGAGAAAAGTCTTCTCCTAATAATATATACAGTCCTACAGAAAAAAAGTTAAAACACTTTCAACAATATTTACCAACAGATTTCATTGTAAATTATACTTGTTTTAAATATCCACTTGTTTTCTTTGTCCGTCTTTAAAGTTGGCTTCTCCAATTTACATGTTTTGGGCACAATACTATATAGGATAGAAATTGATTTGTGGGGTTTACCAACGTATAGAGCATTGCAGTTTTTGTATATCAATTGCATTACAATGTCTTGTATGATTTTTGAAAAACCCTGTTGTGCTTCACATAATGTTCATGAGGTGGGAGCAAGGAACAGCCTTCTGTTGTTAAGCACCATGGCCAGTGATGTATTTCCTGGATTCATTGTTCTAATGAACAATCGCAAACAGCACCAAAATCGTGTGTGCTTGGAAATACACATATAGTCCTGTGGTTAGAAGAATTGTTGTATTTTTTATTATTATTTTTTTTTCCAGTTTAGTTTACAATCTTCCGATTGACAATTGCGGTCCCTTAGAGTGCTGTGAAAACCATCATGCCATTTTGAATGCAGCCATGTATTCAAGAAGGGTGACTTTTATGATTTACATTACAAGCAAAAATATGGTACATTTCTAAAGATAATGAAAACAAAACATATACATTTTGGTACAAATTTAGGCCTATCTTTATTGTATGTAGCCTAAATGCAACATCTCAGCTGGGTTTTGTGTATAATGTCAAACATTTAACTAATGAAACTAATTCAAATAAAATAAAAATAAAAACATTACATTAAAACATTATTTCTGAAACCAATTGTAATTTTTTTCAATAAATGAAATATTAAAAAGAAGGAAATGTCGTGTTTCATGGTGGAAAAAAGATAGACCAAGGCAAGCAAACAACCTAATTGTCATATTGGATTAAAAAAAAATTATTGATACAAATGTCAGTCCCACTTTATATTAGGTGGCCTTAACTAATATGTACTTACACTGAAATTAATCATTTGTTACAATGTACTTATTGTGTAAATACATGTTTTACACATTGTACATATGATTGATTAAATACCTGCATGTAAATACATCTTTAATGATTTTCTGTAATAACATTTGTACATTACATTGTACTGTAATTACAATTGTAATTACACTGTTGACCATACCTTACTCCTTAATCCACCCTTAAACCTACCCATACCACCAAAACTTGTCCCTAACCCTACTCGTGTCCCACCTCAAGAGCACCAAAAGTGTTCTGCAATACATTATGAACACAGTAAGTACATTGTATTTATTTTTTTATGCAAGTACGGAGTTAAGGCCACCTAATATAAAGTGGGACCCAAATGTTCTCATGCTGAAAATATGTAGATTCTGTGGTGACCGCTGTGTTACCTGTTAACTCCATCCCACAGGCTTTACATTGATTACAGTGCATAGCAGAGCCACAAGTCTGAACACAAGCCAAAAACTGTACGCTGGATCAACATTCACCACATGATCACTATCACCAGCGTTATTATTGGTACATGTAACTGTATGTGTTTTACAATAAATCTATCTGTTCCCTCTGTAATTTGCTCCCTGTCGTCTGACAGCAAAATGCAGTGAATCATCACACAGAAGGCATATGCAGTGAACAATTTTAGAAGAATGAAAACAGGTTGCATGGCAACAATTGCACGACCATTTAAAAAAAAATCATATTCAGCCAGACCCTGTGGCTAGTGGGAGTCTTACCCACCACAGCTGAAATGTACCCACATTTGGCGGGGTGTTAATGTGAACCTCGTGCGTGTTTGTATGTATATACTGTGTAACGCTACATGTATTTGTCCCAAACTGTCATAGTATTGGGGTCAAGGTTTGTTTTATGCATCTCGACAAAGAATACTGTCAGTCCAGATGTGCAGTCACTGGAGTTTGGCAAAAATAAGACCACAAAAATAAGACCATTTACACAGAGCACGTCTTTGCATCTAAAAAGAAATGCGAGATGCAGCACTCTGGTTCTGCCATGTTGCCATTGTCATGCCAAGTTGCTACTTTACGCAAAAACTCACAATGCTTGTCCATCTTAAAAATGCAGTGCTCATGTGCACAAGCTGCTGCCTGTGGCTGCCGTCGTATCATCCAAGTGGATGCTGTACACTGGTGGTGATGTGGAGAGACCTCCTCATGATTGTGAAGCGCTTTGGGTGTATGGCATAAATGCGCTATATTAATACACAATTACATTACATTACAATACATGGGACTCCATTTTCCATATGAGAGGTGTACTTAAGCTGTAATTATCAAAAAATTTAATCACCTTTTATACAAATTATTAAATTCAAAATTAAATCAAAATGTACTTTTAAAAAATATTTATAGTAGTGCTATAAATATTTATTTATCTCTTTACTTTATTATTTTGTAAAAATCTGAATATCTGTAAACGTCAGAATCTTTAAATGTAATAACATTCCCTACCCCCTTAAAATTACTTTTCTTATTTTTCTCTGGTCACATGGAATGCCTTTTAGACCTGCCTTTATCCATTTGTCAGTGTTATTTCATTTTGTTAGCAACACCCATCTTTAAATTATCCAATCGGATCGCAAAGGATGAAATCATGCACTGTCCTTCATTTTTTTTCTAATTTCAGTTTCAAGTAGATGTACCTCACAATAGAAGAAAAAAGGATAATCTTAACCTCCGTTTCATGCCAACTCTAAATACATTTCAGTAGTTCACTAAATTCTCATGTCATTCAATTTTATCACACATTTGTTTTGGTTTTATTTGTATGTTTGGATTGTTTGAGTATTTACCAAAATCTGGGTCAATTTCATGTCAACAGCTCCTTTAGAAATTGATTTACCAGGATATACCATGTAGTGTTTAATACTTATTCTACTTATTCCAATAATACCGATATGTATATACAGTTGGTAAAACATAATTAATAATTTTTTTTCTCAGAAAAATATTTTTAAACATTCTGTTAACTTGAGATTTCCACCAGATCTCAGTAACATCTAATCCATAAATACATACAAAGAAAATAAAACTAATTGAATCAGAGAAAACGAATGACACTGGGAATGGAAAGCCCACTGAAATCTCTCAGTACTTAGAAAGCAAGCACAAATAATAAGGCCCTGTGCCACTTTTGGCTTGGGCCCTAATAAACTGAGCAATTCTAGAGGGTCCTTGCACCACTGCTGCTCAGGGCCTTATAAAGTAATTGCAATCGAGTAGTTGCAAAAGGAATTTTATATGATTATAATAATAATAATAATTCTTAGAAAAAAATAGGGCCCTGCACCTTTTGAATTTGAGCAGTAATACTTCTCAGAAAACAATAGAGCCCTTTTGCCCAATGGGCTTGGGCCCTAATAATCATTATATAATTATATGCTTTTATAGAAGTAGTATAAAAATTCATACAATTATTATAAATCTTAGTGGAACAGTAGAGCCCCCATCCCCTGGAGTTATATGTTAAATGTGTATTTTACTATGAATATGTTTTTGTTGTTGTTCACTTATAGTTTCCTGTGGATATGGAAGGGTTAGAGAATGTAACCCTTAGGAACCTGGCCCCTGGCCAAAGGTACTGTGCAACTGTCAGTATCATTGATCGAAGCCCACCCAACAGACCACCAGTATGTGCCTCAAACCCTAAAACAGCAAATGTTTCAGGTATTGTTTTTTTTCCCCCTCCATAATGTAATATATTATACTAAAGATAAAATATCATTTTTAAGTTAAACTAATAATGATAATAAATGCTTAATCAACTAATAATGAGCTTGACAAAATGAAAAAAAAAAATAATAATAATAGGTAGCTCTGAATAGTTTTATTATATAATGCAAGTTATTGTTAACCAGACCAGGGTACACACCAAGATTTGTAAAACTATTGGCACAACTAATTTGAATTCCTCCCCTGTAAACTGAAATCAAGGCAGAGTAATTAAAGTACATGATGTTTATCCTTAGTGCCTTGTTAATATAGACCATATGGTTAGCTGAGACTGCAAACTTAAAATTATTAATAACAAACGTTTTAGTAATTTGACCGAAAATATGCTAACATCCATTATTGTATATGTTTCAGATGCAGTAATCTCTGTCATTCTTTGTCTGCTGATGGTGCTATTAGTGATGTGCACTCCAAGACTTGTTGTTCACTTCTTTTGTCTAAAAGCAGATCTTCCAGCAGTTCTGGTAAGAGTAACAATTTGTTTAAATATTCAAACTCAAAGTCTCACAAAAGTGATGAAAGTAATTTTTATTTGTTGAAATGATACACATATCTGACATATTGAAATGAAAGAGTTGAATGAAGGTACATAAAGGATATCAATTTGGCTAAAGATAAGTAAGGTTTGCTTACATAATTTGTGGTAAAACTTTTGGTCCATAAAACATGTTTGTATAAAAATTCAAAGTATATTAGTATACATTGTACCATTTCATGCTTTTAAATAAATAAATAACTTACTGATGGATTACATGATTGCCTATGACTAATCCTCAAAATTTATTCTTTCTTTCGTGCAGTGTAAAAGAACATCTTGCACCCACATACTCTGCTCTGCTGTTGTTTTTTTATGACAAAAAATCTGTAAATTGGCACAATTTAACAAACTTTCCTGGTTTTTGTTTCAGGGCCAGTATCGGTGTATTAATAAGGTTATTTTTATTCCTGCTGGTGAACCCATCAGTGCCCTCTATGAGGAGAAAGGCAGACTGGAAAAAGAGATTGAAGAAGAGGCAGAGGAGGATCTGAAATCTAAAAAAAATGTGGACCTTTATCAGACCTTTCAGGGTTCCTCTCTTCCAATTTTTCCAGTGTCATCTAGTTCTGATTTGCTTATGAATGAAAGTCCAGATAAACAGCTGTGCCTCACCTCTTCCATGAATGCTCAGAATTGTGGTTTGATTGTGTATGAAGGCAGTCATGTCCATACTGAACCAGCTGAACCAACAGCCTCTCCCAGGTGTGAACACCTTGCGCAAGGAACAACTCCACTTAAGAACATGTGTTCTGTTGTCCCCCTTGCTTTGGAAAAGGATGACAGCGAAAACAGTAGAGATGTAAACCTGTTTTCTGTGAGGCTAGGAGGATTTTTAACAGAGCAACACAATGTTGATTCCTGCAGGACTAAAGATGAGCTGGGACCATATCCTCAGAGCCCAGGAGAGACTGCTGTAATGGGACCTACCTGGATTTCTGATGTACAGTCCCAAAACTCTGAAGATGAGGATGAATATTCAGGGTATTTAAGTCGAAATTAATTTGCTGGAGGAAAAATATATTTTACTTATATTACTTGGTTACATGAGAATATAAAAGCTGCTTTATATGCATTGTATTTTATACTGTATTTGTCTTTTTAATGACTATGCATTTAATTCTAATGGTGGCATAACAAAATTATTCATAACTGTATTGCTAATATTTGTCCGAATGAGAATGAGATGGTGTTCCAAGTATTACTAGCAAGTCAGAACATAAGTATTTTAAAATGGCCGTTTTCATTTTATTTTTCATTCAAATTTTCTGTATATGCTTAAATTATTGTTTGTTACTTACAAGGAAAATGTATGTGTTGGCTAGACATTTGAACCTTTCATCGTAGAATGTGTGTGCAACAATAAACATCATTCTGTTGTTACTGAAGATATATAACAAATTCACCATTAAATCAAAATAAATGTATACTTTTTGAATGTTGTATTTATTACCAATAATTTCAGTACACATAATTATTTTAATTCTTTTACCTTTAGTAACTCTCTGCATCTGACAGTAAATCAGTACTCACAGCATTGTGTGAGTTTGCTTACTGTATCCAATGGGTGTTCAATATTTATGAATTTAGTAAAATAATGTTGAACATTCAGAGCAGGTGTTTTCTGTTGTTAAAAATGGTGAGAGAACAAAAGGTGCTGAAAATATAGAAGCAAGAATGAATACCAGTGATGTCAGGTAAAAGTGTGTCAGGTCTGCTGGACATTAGTGGGTAATGTACAGAAGGATGTAACTTGGATAATTTACAAAAAATCATGTAGAAAGTGATGCAGATGAAATGGAACAGGACGAGTCAGATGGAGAAGTACAGAGGGAATAAATAGTTTTCTGGATTAATCTTTTGGATAGTCTGATAAAGTTGATGACTACTTTGATGACAGAAAAGTTTATACGGTCAGTTGTAATTTTGTAAAAATAAAGATTGATTTGTTGGATGAAAGGAAGCAGTATTGCCCAGAAAATGAACCTTATTGAAAATTAAAGTCAAAACTAGAAAATTCAAAAAGGTTCTTGGAAAAAATAAGTGATATCTGTTATTTTCATGCTGAATGTTTTAGTTAGCTTTTTCTACATCCTTTTTTTCTTTTTTTTCTAAAT
>CAIGQW010055114.1:538929-558696 GCA_903798125.1 Danio choprae | reverse complement strand
CAAAACTGTGCAGAACTGCGGTCCTCCAGAAATTGAGTTTGAGACCTACATTTTACAATGTCTTACTTTAGTGTTTGGTTCTGTTTTGCCCTCGTGTTTATTCATGCCATTCCCCATTACATTAGCTTTCCTCAGTTTTCTTAGTTTTTCTTGTTAGTTACCTGCTTGTTAGTTAATCTGCTCATTATCCTATTGTCTGCTCGTTATCCTATTGTCTATGTCAGTGGTTCCCAAAATGATTGTCCCAAAGTGAGGGGACAATAACGGGGTCAAAATTTTTTGACAACATGCAAATGAAACAACATGCAAATAAAAAGCTATCAGCATTTAAATGATTATTTTTTTATAGGATCTGTGTGTTTACGTTAGATTAACAACACAGCAATAGCGTCACCTGCAGCAGATTGATTTTATAGCACCAGGTTAAACTTTCTGACACCTTTATGGCAATCAAATACATTAAAAATAAATACAGGCCACAACTGAATATTGAGAATGAGCTCTGATTAGCAGTCTCCAAAATTAAACGTGTAATTAAACAAAATAGGGGTTTTTAGGGGTCACAGGGTTTTAGAAATATGACAGTACGTTGAGAAAGTGTGCCAGTCCCCGAAGGGGGAGGACGCTGCGGAGACCACCTGCTACCCAAGAGGGGAGACTTGATGATAATAAGAACATATGGACTACCCCTAAAGAGGGGGAGTGCTACATATGATAAGCTGGTTAGCAGTTAGGGAAGACACGGGTCCGCCTGAAAAGGGGGAACACACTGTGGCCAAATAAACCATGGGGGACAGCGCATAGCTGACACCGAACCTCAGCATGTGGGTAGACCAAGTGGGCATACCAGACATCACACTGAGCCGAGCACTCAGCTCCTCCGTTGAGTCGGGTGCTGGGGGCCTTGGAGGGATTCTCTAAAGTTCACCAGCGAGGAACTTACTAACAGGATAGAAAAAGCGTATCTCCGGGTTAGGGAGCATGGCGCAGCAAGCGTTTTTGACACTGAGCTTAATTTCCTCCCGATTGACTGAATTAAACTGGCTCCACTCGAAGCGTATAAAATCTTGCGAATGTGTCAGGTGTTGCCCAGCCCGCAGCTCTACAGATATCTGTGAGAGAGGCGCCGCGTGTTAACGCCACAAGAGGAGGTAATACTTCTAGTAGAGTGTGCTCTCACATTCGGGGGACACGGCTCGCCCTGGGATTGGTAAGCAAGGGCGATGGCATCAATGATCCAGTGGGCCAACCACTTTTTTGATATGACACTTCCCTTAAGGCGATAAGGGGCAAAGCACAAACGGCACAAAGCAGTGAATGGGCTTGGTCTGCCTCCTCCATGGGCAGCGCTTGCAGGTTCACCACCTGATCTCTAAATGGGGTGGTAGGAACCTTGGGCACGTAGCCAGGCCGGGGTCTCAGGATGACGTGAAAGTAAGCCGGCCCAAATTCCAGGCACGAATCGTTGACCGAAAATGCCTCCAAATCCCTGAATCTCTTGAACAATGCCAACGCGATCAGTAGAGTTGTCTTCATGGACAGAATTTTGAAAGATACCAAATTGAGTGGCTCGAATAGATCTCTCAGCAGACCCACCAGGACTACAGAGAGATCCCAAGAGGGCATGAGAGGGGGGCGAGATGGATTTAATCGCCGCGTACCTCTGAGGAATCGGATAATTAGATTATGCTTCCTGAGTGTGTTGCCAGGGAGGGGTCGTTGTAAGTAGTTCGGAAAGAGTTCGGAAACCCAGGTCTGGTTGGGCCAAAGATGTGCAACAAACAAGACCTGCTCCTCGTCCTCCCTGAGTTCTCACAGAGTTTGGGCAATTATCAGACGGCGAGCGAGCTAAGACATGTGATGGGAGCGTATACCCCCCATATAGTTGATATATGCCACCGTTGACATGCTGTCCATCCTGACCAGCACGTGTTTCTGCTATAGCACCGGTAAAAAGCAGTGAAGAGCAAGAAACACTGCCAACAGCTCTAGGCAGTTGATGTGTTAATGTAACTGAGGTTCGTCCACGAACCCGCGGCTGCATGCTCGTTGCACACGGCCCCCCAGCCCATGTTGGAGGCATCTGTCAATGCGACAACATGCGTAGATACTTGTTCTAAGGACACACCGGCCCGTAGGAAAGCAAGATCCATCCAAGGGCTTAAGGTGCGGCAACACAGCGGAATGATATACACCCGGTAAGTGCCCACGCGCCATCCCCGCCTGGGGACTTGGAACGGCATTTTGTGTAAATAACGGTTCAATTTGCGCAAATCTGGAATTGCTCTTAACTCCCCGCTTTTTTTTTGGGCACGATGAAGTACAGGCTGTAAAACTCGTTTTTCATCTTCGCTGGAGTGACCGGCTTGATTGCATCCTTTGCCAGGAGGACAGCAATCTCCTCTTGCAAGACAGGGGCGGACACGGGACTGACCTTTGTAAAATATACACCCGTAAACTTTGGAGGGCGAGAAGCGAATTGTATCGTGTAGCCGAGTCTGACCGTCCGCATAAGCCACCGTAATGAGCTAGGTAGCGCTAACCAGGCTGGCAGAGCTTGCGCTAATGGCATCATCGGAGCGATCGCTGATGTGCCAGCCGAGGGGCAGTTAAGGAGTGGAATGCTCACTCCGGGAAGCAGACCGGTTCTCTTAACTGAAAATAAGAGATTGTCTCTTATCTTCCTCCCTGCATCCCGCGATGAGGCTGGAGTGAAACAAGGAGACTGGTCTCTTGCACCCTTGAAGCCTGTGGCAATATGGCCCAGCACTGCGAGCTGGAAGGCGGAGCATCCCAAACTGGCAAGGCTCGGGTTTGCACACCCTGAGAGAGAGGAAACTACTCTTTTATTGAAATTTGGGTACCGCCAGCCTGGAGGCAGCGGTGGAATTGTTGTCGATGTTGCTGACAATAGAATCGGTCCTCGGACCACCTCCGAGGAAAGAGCAGGTCTCCTCTTTTGATCGTCTCAGGGGTGCTTCGTGGTCCATTTACCAGATTTAACGGTGTCCTGGGGCGGGGGTGCTCTAGTCCCGCAGATGGCTTGGCACTGCCGCTTGGTTGGTTGATGGGGCAGCGGGGAAAGCAGTTTTCAGAAACCGCTGATAGATAACCTCACCAATTGCCTTCGACTGCTCTTTTACCGCTGAGAACTCCTGGTTAAAATCCCCAACAGTGTTGCCAAACAGGTCAGCCTGCGATATGGGTGTGTTGAGAAAGCGAGCTTTGTCAGCATCCCTCATATCGCCAGGTTAAGCCAGAGGTGGTGTTCCTGGACCACCAGTGTGGCCACCTTCCTGCATCTTGGCCAACTTCTGCACTTGGTAGTGTTGATAGGTGGCCATAGCGTGCAGGGCAGCAGCAGCCTGGCCTGCAGCAGTGTAGACTCTGGCCGTTGGAGACTCAGACATCCTGCACACTTTGGGCGGGAGTGTAGGTGGACCTCTCCAAGTGGAGGCGCCTTGTGGGCAAAGATTGACAGCAATGGCGCGTTCCACCTGAGGAATTGTTGGTGAGAGCAGGAGCGCATGAGGTCCGGGCAGAAAAAGATGCCCTCCATGCCTGCGTGAGCTCACTGTGTACCTCCAGGAAGAAAGAGACGATTGTAAATTTCCGATAAACAATTGATGTCCGATTCTAAATCCGGAGCCTCCTCGGAGCATGTCCGGATCATCATCGGAGCATGTTAACTCGCCCTCTGATGCAGCGATGGACATCTGGTCCCCAGTGTCATCTAATGAGAACGCAGCCAACTTGCAGGGAGCAACAGGGGTGGCGCACCCTAATGCTAAGAGTACGCCGCAACCTCAGCTGTGCAACAGTCAAGCCCTCGCAATGAGCACCGGGAGCACTGCCTCAACATGCTGGACCCCCAGACATGTGATGCAATACTCGTGCCTGTCATCCGGGGCTAGGAAACCACTGCATCCAGAAATGCACATCTTTAAAAGATGGAGAGGTCCAGCCACGTCCGCGCTGCTTCCACTAAAGGTAACAACGTACGCACTCACTGCTTTACCGGTGCTTGTGTTAAGAATGTTTCTGCTAGGGTACCCGCTATCCTGAGCGCTGACGAGAGCATCAGCTGTCATCCTCCATGTGGGGACGAACGACACCGGGCTGCGGCAGACGGAGATCCTGAAGAGGGACTTCAGCAGCCTGATCAAGACGGTTTGACGCACCTTGCCCGCCATGCAAATCATAGTATCTGGACCACTTCCTACTTACTGCCAAGGAAATGAAAGGTTCAGTAGACTTTTTGCTCTGAATGAATGGCTTTTAACATGGTGTAAAAAACAGAAGTTGCTCTTTGCCAATAACTGGAATCTTTTCTGGGAGCGTCCTAGGCTTTTCCGTCCTGATGGTCTGCACCCGAGCAGAGCTGGAGCTGAACTCCTGTCGGACAACATCTCCAGGATGCTTCATTCTGTCTGACTAGTAAGTGAAAATTCACATTTTTGCCATAAAGACCATTGCTCGTCACACTTAAATCACAATAATGCATACCTGGCTAACCCCATAGAGACTGTGTCTGTTCCTCGTGTTATTAGATCAAGAAATAAACTTTCTATGTGCTCTAGAAAAAAATCTATTAAGAATCAAACCAGAAAAACTGCAAAAAAGTGAAAATAGACATTTTAATAAAGATTGGTCTCCTAAACATCAGGTCACTAGCACCTAAAGCACTTATCATAAATGAAATAATAACAGACAATAATCTTTATGCACTCTGTCTCACTGAAACCTGGCTGAAACAAAATGACTATATTAGCTTAAATGAAGCAACTCCTTCAGGATTCTTATATAAGCATATGGCTCGTCAGACTGGTCGTGGTGGTGGAGTTGCATCAATCTTTAGTGATATTCTTAACGTTAATCAGAGAAAAGGACTTATGTTTAACTCTTTTGAAGTATTGGCACTTAATGTTATGCTTCCGGATATTATGAAAAAAAATAAAACTATGTTATCTCTTGCTCTAATCACCATATATAGACCCCCAGGACCCTATGTCAATTTTCTAAAAAAGTTTTCTGATTTTATTTCTGACTTACTAGTTAAAACTAGTTTAAAAAAATACTAATTGTAGGAGACTTTAACATACACATAGAAGACGCTAACGATACATTAGGGCTTGTGTTTTCAGATTTACTACAATCACTTGGGATAAAGCAAAACGTTGTTGGTCCAACCCATCGCTTAAAGCATACATTAGATCTAATTTTGTCCCATGGAATTGAGGTCATTGATGTAGACATTATACCACAAAGTGATGATGTAGCAGACCATTACCTCTTATTATATAAGCTGTGTTTACCTGAAATTAGCAGATCTGCACAGATATATCATCCTGGTAGAACTATCGTCCCATCCACTAAAGACGAATTTACAAATAACTTACCTGACCTTTCTCTTTTTCTAAATGTACCAGCGAACGCAAATGACCTTGATGTAGTAACCAGCAGTATGGATGCTATCTTTACTAACACAATAAAACATACTGTGGCACCCATCAAATTAAAAAAGGCTAGAGAGAATAAAACTACACCATGGTATAACAGTCATACTCGCACTCTTAAAACAGCAACTCGTGCCCTGGAACGTAAGTGGAAAAAAAACTAAATTAGAGATCTTTAGAATCGCGTACAAAGATAGTATGTCCAGCTATAGGAGGGCTCTAAAATCTGCCAGGGCTGAGCACCTCTGCAAACTGATAGAAAATAATCATAACAATCCTAGATTCTTATTTAACACCATTGGTAAATTAACAAATAATTGGTCATCTTTAGAACAAAATATCCCCCCGCAAATTAGTAGTGATGACTTCATGAATTTTTTTTGTGATAAAATAGAAGGCTTCAGACAGAAAATAGAAGATGTTAAACTTTCTGCACCACATTATACCCTTAGATTCATTAAACATTCCACTGAATCAATATAATCTACAGTGCTTTAAAATGATAGAACAGGAAGAGCTAGATAAACTTATAAATGGTTCTAAGCCAGCTACATGTATGTTAGACCCAATTCCAATAAAATTACTGAAAGAGTTGCTACCTGTAGTAGGAGAACATCTTCTTAATGTTATTAGCTCTTCTTTATCTTTAGGCCATGTTCCAAATCCTTTCACCCTAGCTTTTATTAAGCCTATTATTAAGAAACCACAACTGGACCCCAGCAACTTAGCTAATTATAGGCCTATTTCAAATCTTCCATTTATGTGTAAAATACTAGAAAAAGTAGTTGCTGCCCAATTATGCTCCTTTCTGCAAATGAACAACGTTTTTGAAGTGTTTCAGTCAGGTTTCAGGCCTCATCACAGTACAGAAACCACATTAGTGAAAATAACCAACGATTTACTTAGCTGTTGATCAAGGGTGCATCTCGTTATTAGTTTTACTTGATCTCAGTCCTGCATTTGACACCATCGACCACAATATCCTCATAGATTGCTTAAATTCTACAGGCTCTACAATGGTTTAAGTCATGCTTAACTGACCGTTACCAGTTTGTCAATTTAAATGGACAGCCTTCACAAACCAGGCCAGTAAAGTATGGGGTGCCTCAAGGATCAGTTTTAGGCCCTTTGCTGTTTACGATATACATGCTACCCCTGGGAGACATTATTAGAAGACATGGGATCAGCTTCCACTGTTATGCAGATGATACCCAATTATATATTTCAACAAAACCTGATGAGACATCTGAACTGTCTAAGCTAACTAAGTGTATTAAAGATGTTAAAGACTGGATGACCAACAATTTTCTTCTCTTAAATTCAGACAAAACAGAATTATTACTTATTGGGTCTAAATCCTGTACACAGCAAACCTCAAAACTCGACCTGCAATTAGTGGGATACAAAGTTAGCATTAGCTCTACTGTAAAAGATCTGGCCATTATATTAGACAGCAATTTAACTTTTGAAAATCATATCTCCCATGTCACAAAAACCGCCTTCTTTCATCTGCAAAATATCGTTAAGTTACGAAATGTGCTATCCATCTCAGTTGCAGAAAAGTTAGTTCAAGCTTTAATGACTTCTAAGCTAGATTACTTTAATGCTTTGTTCGCTGATTGCCCAGCATCCTCTATTAATAAACTTCAGCTAGTACAAAATGCAGCTGCCAGAGTTCTTACCAGGTCTAGAAAATATGATCATATCACTTAAATTTTATCCTCCTTACACTGGCTGCCTGTTAAGTTCCGTATTGACTACAAAATATTGCTCCTTACCTATAAAGCTTTAAATAATATAGCTCCTGTTTATCTAACCAACCTTCTGTCTTGCTACAATCCAACCCGCTTTTTAAGATCTCAAAACGCAGGGCTTCTGGTAGTACCTAGAATAGCAAAGTCGAGTAAAGGAGGTCGAGCCTTCTCATTTATTGCTCCTAAACTCTGAAATAGCCTTCATGATAATGTCCGAGGCTCAGACACACTCTCTCAGTTTAAAACTAGACTAAAGACCTATCTTTTTAGTAAAGCATACACTCAATGCATCGCATAACGGTATGATGCATGAGTGTGCTCCACACAGGTGAGCTGGCTTGACAACCACCTGTAGAACACACTTCTCCTGTCTTAATGCACCAGACATTGTGTTAGAAACTCTCATATGCTTTACATGTTTGTTTATATAACTACTATTTCTATCTATATCAATCCATTTTTGCATCTAATTTAAATACACTATGAACAGAAGCTACGCTAATTTAAAAAAAAAAAAAAATTATTTTCACCTGGGGATATTCATGCCGAGGCCCCTACAGACTATGCAGCACCATTGATGCGATCCTAGACCTGTGAAGAGATGATCCCAAGGTATCCTGGACCAGGCAGTATCCCGAGCTGATGCTGTGGGGGTCATGGAGTGCATGAGACTGATTCCTGAAAGGCCACAGTGACAAACAAGTCTACGCTTGACCCTGTGGGCCAGCCTGACCTCCCGCCCGTGCCCTACCACACCTGCAGCTTTTCACGATGGACGTCCATCTTCACCAGCCTCCGGCGCCTAGACTGCAGCTCCACACAGGAAGTTTGGCCAGAAGAATAATGATCGTGCCCAACAGAGCCTGTTTTTTGTTTTTCCCTTCACTTCGTCAATTGGTGAAGTTTTTTTTTTCCTCGCCACTGTTGCCACTGGCTTGCTTGGATCGGGACTTGTGAAGCTGCGCTTCGGTGGATTTGCTCTTCTGTGTTTGAGCATTCAGCAGTAAAACTTAAACCACACTGAACTGAACTGAACTGAACTAAACTGAACTTCAACTCTGAAATCTGGACTTTACTAGAACATGTTAAGCTGCTTTGACACAATCTACATTGTAAAAAGCGCTATATAAATAAACTTGAATTGAATTGAATTGAATATAAAGACGCGCCGTTTTGCTCTCTTAGGGTATCTGCTCTTTTAGACAAAACTGCTCTTTTAAACACCAGGGAAATGCCCAGGGGACGGGAAAGGAGCACAGTTCATGCTAAATGTTTTTTGTTAGTGCTGTATGTTGTTCATCTGAGGTTTTATTTCCCAAATTTTAAGTTGTTTTTTTAAAGTCATATAAAATATTAGTATTACTTATGAGAGGCTTTTCATTTTAGGATGTAACTAGATACTTTTTAGAGTTAAACATAATATATATCAATGCAAACTCTGGGGTAGATTGCAACAGAAAAGCGTTATGATGTGCATGGGTAAAAAATGACACTCAAAAAAAAGGCTTTGGCTGCTTGTTGAAACAAATTTTTTATTTAAAATGAGTCGAAACAACACAATTCTTATGTTTTTGGGGGTACAACTTGTTCAAATATGTTCAGTCCACTTAAATTTGTAAAAACAATTAAGTTAACTTAATTGATTGGTTTTTGGACAAGATGAAGGAATTTTTTACAGTGTACTACCAGATTAATACCAGTTGACATAATTTATCAACGGGCCGTACTGTAGCGCAGTGGGTAGCACAATCGCCTGACAGCAAGAAGGTCGCTGGTTCGAGCCTCGGCTGGGTCAGTTGGCATTTCTGTGTGGAGTTTGCATGGTCTCTCTGTGTTGGCGTGGGTTTCCTTTGGGTGCTCCGGTTTCCCCAACAAGTCCAAAGACATGCACTATAGGTGAATTGGGTAAGCTAAATTGTTCGTAGTGTATGTGTGTGAATGAGTGTGTGTGGATGCTTCCCAGTGACGCGCTGCAGCTGGAAGGGCATCCGCTGCGTAAAACATATGCTGGATAAGTTGGCGGTTCATTCCGCTGTGGCGACCCTAAAATAATAAAGGGACTAAGCCGAAAAGAAAATGAATGAATGAATCGTTTATCAGCAAGAGGGAAAATATTCATGGTTAGACCAAGCCAAGTTAATAAATAAAACAATCCTGTAGCTCTAGCATATAGGTACAGCATGGTGCTAACAATGCCATTGTTCTGGGTTCACGCCCAGTTGATCCATTAGTATCTGGATGCAGTCTGTATGTGGCAAGCTGAGATTGCATCTCTCAGTGATGCAATGTCAGACACAATGGAGCTAGTGACGTTACAGTGAGAGGTAGGGTTAGGGGTGTGATTAGGTGAGCCCATTAAAAATCATTGCATGCAGCTCATATTGCATCTGCATCAGGTCTGCATCCAGACCCCTCTCAGTTGATCCCTCACCTTCGCTCTCAGCCATAATGGACCTTACAGGCTCTGCTCATTCAAATTCTGTTAAAATTTTATTTGTCACAAACAGCCATACACAATATTATATGCAGTGAATTGGTCATATTGGGGGGTCACTTTTCTGCCAATGCTCCTGAGTCAACCACAGTCTGCCCTTCCGCAAATGAGACTGTTCCAGTCCACCAGTCACTTCCAGAGAATTTCTCTGTCTGTTGCTATTAGTAACTCAATCCTGTTTCTTTTATGCTGCTTTTCCACGGCATGGTATGGCAGGGTTTGGTTCAGTATGGATCACTTTAGATGGGTTTTCCATTGGGTATGGTACCCGGTACGTTTTTTAGTACCACCTCAGCTGAGGTTCTAAATGAGCCATACCATTACCAAAATGTAATGTGTAAACACTGCAAACTCTGATTGGCTGAAAAGAAATTGTCACTACCAGTGTGTAATAACGTTCGCGGCCACCTGGCCGCCGGTAAGAAGGAGGCGGAGAACCGACGAATCTTTATAAAATATATTTATTAATAAAAGGGATGGCAGCTCCTCACGGAGACAGCCGTCTAAAACAAAACATAAATGTCCAGGCCTGGACCTCTCTCAGCTTTCTCTGCCTTCGTTCCTCCTCTTATAGTTCAGAGCTCCTGCCGTGAGAACTGAATGAGGCCGAGGCCCAAAGTGGTTACAGGTGCAGTGCACACCGGCCTCGAATCCCACGGAAGGAGCTCTGAACTATAAGAGGAGGAACGAAGGCAGAGAAGTGTGAGAGAGAGAGAGACAAAAGAAAAGAAAAAAAAAATTCTTGGCTCGGTTCTCCTGACACGCTGTCTCCCGGTCCTCCACCAGCTGAGAGATCGGTGACGTGCTGGGTCCCTGTGGAGGAATCTATCCACCCGCCCGTCTTTTGGCGTCCGTCGGCAGATCTTCGGGGTGGCGGTATTTCTGGTCTCCTGCTCCGCTCCCGCTTTGGTGGATGGATGCAGGCTTTGGCATCATGGCAGACAACGGTGACTTCCCCGGTCTCTCTGGGATGGCTCCCTTCAGCGCTTTCCCTTCCGGGGTGAGCCCCGCGTCCCCTGCTCCTCCCCATCCTGGGAGACGGCAGCAGGCAGATCCTTACCTCGCCAACCCCTAACCGCTCCGGCGCTCTCTGCAGACGGACGGGTTTCTCCCCCACTCGGGTTTACTCCCAAACACCCACCCCTCTCAGCGACGAGTACGACTGGACAACGCGTCCCTCCTTCTCCCGGATTTCGGCACCACTGTAATAATGTTCGCGGCCACCTGGCCGCCAGGAAGAAGGAGGCGGAGAACCGACGAATTTTTATAAAAGATATTTATTAATTAAAGGGACGGCAGCTCCTCACGGAGACTGCCGTCTAAACCAAAACAAAGGGACGGCAGCTCCTCACGAAAACTGCCGTCTAAACCAAAACATACATGTCCAGGCCTCTCTCAGCTTCCTCTGCCTTCGTTCCTCCTCTTATAGTCCAGAGCTCCTTCCGTGGGATTCGAGGCCGGTGTGCACTGCACCTGTAGGCACTTTGGGCCTCGGCCTCATTCAGTTCCCACGGCTCTCGGCCCCGCCCCCTCACCACACAGTGTTATTGGATTTGCTCCCAGAGGTTTCCTAATAAACAATACATTTGGGGCCCACCTCTAAAAAGGGGACACCACAATTCCAAATCTTTTAGATGTTCCTTTATTCAAAATGATAGAACTATTAATATCTAAAACTAAAATTATAAACTAAATTTATAGAGTACAACACTTTTAACAAACTCTGAATTAAATATATCAGTTGCAAGGGCTTCAACTTTTTCTACAAACATTTTATCTTCTACGAGAGCATTATTAAATTTCCAACAAACACAACGACGGTTAGAGTTACGAACAGTCTGTAATTAGAAGGTGATCTGCAAAATGAGCTTAGTGATGAGAGATGTTATGGGCATATTGTAATAGATTAGATGAAATGTCGATTCTTGATTTTAAGGACTTTGATGCATTACTTCATGTATATTCATATGTATTGCTATTGAAGTAACACCATGGATCAACTAGGGCTGTCATGTTATTAGATTTTTCACAGGAGGATTAGTGAAGAATTCACGGTAATGATATATCGCGTTATCTATAGATATCTATATATATTTATAGAAACATTGGAAAAAGGAAAAAAAATCTGTCATTGTTTTACTTTATTTTTTTTACCCAACAACATATTTACCTTTTTTATTTTTATTTTTTTACTAGAAACCACAAAAAATGTTTATGCTAGCAAAATGTGTATTTGCTTTGATTTTAAAATAGAGGCAACAACTCCACTTTAATGAGGATCCACACAAAGTGATCACTTGAGGTTTATATTTCTATAAGCCTTGTAAACATTTATACTTAATGGGCTTTATTCAATATAATGGTGCATTTGTTGATTTAATTGTATATGTGGATTATAGTAAATTAGTAGGCATTAGGCAGTTTGAAAACTTACTGGTACAAGTATGTAACATTACTATTCATGATGAGTGAAATGTTGGAGGAAAATCCTAAATATTGTTGCATGGAATATTGTTAAGACCTTTATAAGTGTAACATACTGTCATAATAAAAGTTTAGACTAGATTATCTTCTTAGATTATCCCAATGCAGTTTTCTTTTTTTTTACCCCTACCGCTTGGCACTTGAAAGTGTGAAGGGGAAGAGCTTCAAAATGTCCCCCTAAGAAATAGAACCACAAGACAACACTTGCACACCACATCGTATGTCATCGCAAGCTCTTACTTCATATGCTAGTGTGCTAGCTAGTATGCTAGCTAGTGATTTACTGATAATGAGGCTGCTTGTCAGGTCTGGATGACATAAAACATGACCTAAAGTACACGCAAATCTTGAAACACGCAAGGGAGTGCAGATGAGGACATCTGAGGAGTAAGTGCAGATGTGGACATCTAAAAAGTGAGTGCAGGTAAGGACATCTGAAGATTGAGTGCAGATGTGGAAGTCTGAGAAGTAAGTGCAGATAAGGATGTCTGAGAAGTGAGTGCAGATGAGGATGTCTGAGTCAGTGCAGATGTGAGTAATCAGTTTGGATGTTTTATACCTGCTAATACTGAGTGATCCCCTTGTAAGCATAAATTGAAGAGACAGATAAAAAAACTTTCTGATGCATATATTTGTATTCCCACTTATCTCTTGATTTAAAAAAACATTGGTAACAACATTCAAATTACTTTACAACAATCCCTATATAAAATAACTTTAAGTAACACCTAAACAAATTACATGAAGCAGGTTAACAACACATTTATTTAATAACACTGAATCTTGGTTAATGTAAGCTTGCATGCATTAGTTAACATGAACAAATAATGAACAATGAGTATGTTCACATGGACACCAACAATTTGATTTTAATACGATTAAGACAATACTCTGAGTAAGAATTTAACATGTAAACAGCGATTTTTGATTAATCCGATTAAGGTCATAATCGAACTAAACAGAAATTGGATTAAGGGCCCTATCTTACACCTGGCGCAATAAGGCGCAAGATGTGTTTGGCACGATTTGTTGCTATTTTTAGACCAATTTTCACGTTTTGCGCCACGTTGTTTAAATAGCAAATCAATTTGTGCCAGGAGTATAGATCGCATAGATAGATCGCACCATTGGCCAACTGAAAGCTGGTCTAAAGTCCAGCACAGAGCACGTTAGTTATGCGCTTATGCAGGTCAAAACACATATACATTGCTTAATACACACAGGATGTACTGCAATACATAAATATCTTTGCTTATGAAAAAAATAAAATGATTTAAATGTTCAAAAAATTATTATTTTCAACATAAATATAAAGACCATTCCATCCCTTCTTCATGTCGTTTTTTTTTTATTGTTTGTTTGTTTATTCATGACAATTTGCATTTGTATAATGTTATTATTATTAGCAGTATTATTTATTATCAGAATCAGAATCGGTTTTATTGCCAAGTGTGCTTCCACACACAAGGAATTTGTTTTGGCTACAGAAGCTTCCAGTGTACATAAAGTGACAAGTGACAACACGAAATAAATATGAAAAAGACGACAAACATTAAACAGAGATGCAATCAGTCAAAAAGCTCTGGATGTTGAATTGAATGTACAGATTTGTTATAAATATACAAGTTATAAGGTGCTGTGTACAACTGTGTAGAGAAAGTATTGCATTGTAAATTGTTATAAGGTGCTGTGTACAAGTGCGTATGAGAAAGTATTGCACGTTTATTGCACAATAGGGGAATATTTAACTGTTCATGAGGTAGATGGCCTGAGGAAAGAAACTTTTCCTGTGTCTGGCTGTTTTTGTGCTTGGTGCTCTGTAGCGCCGACCAGACGGTAACAGTTCAAACAGGAAGTGCGCTGGGTGTGAGTGGTCCAGAGTGATTTTGTAAGCCCTTTTACTCACTCTGGATGAGTATAGTTCTTGAAGTGTAGGAAGGGTAGTGCCAGTGATTCGTTCAGCTGTCCGGACTATTCACTGTAGTCTACGGAGGTCGGTTTTGGCAGCTGAACCGAACCAGACGGTGATTGAAGTGCAGAGGATGGATTGGATGACAGCTGAGTAGAACTGTACGAGCAGCTCCTGAGGCAGGTTGAACTTCCTCAGCTGAAGAAGGAAGTACAGTCTTTGCTGGGCTTTCTTCACAATAGAGTCTATATGAATGTCCCACTTCAGGTACTGAGAGATGGTGGTGCTCAGGAACCATAATGACTCTACTGCAGCCACAGTGCTGTTCATGATGGTGAGTGGGGGGGTGCAGGGGGTTTCTCGTAAAGTCCACTATCATCTTCACCGTTTTGAGCGTGTTCAGCTCCAGGTTATTGTATCTGCACCATACAGCCAGCCGCTCCACCTCCTGTCTGTATGCAGACTGGTCACAATTCCAGGTGAGGCCGATAACAGTAGTGTCATCCGCAAACTTCAGGAGCTTGATGGAGGGGTCTTTTGCAGTGCAGTCGTTGGTGTATAGGGAGAAGAGTAGTGGGGAGAGGACACATCCCTGGGGGGCACCAGTGCTGATGGTGTGGCTGTCGGATGTGATTTTGCCCATTCTGACTAGTTGTTGTCTATCTGTCAGAAAGCTGGTGATCCTTTAACAGCCAGAGCTAGGAACAGAGAGCTGAGTCAGTTTGTACTCGAGCAATGATGGGACAATGGTGCTGAAGGCAGAACTGAAGTCCACGAACAGAATCCTTGCGTAGTTCCCTGGTTTGGCTGGAGGTGCTGATGGCTGTGTAGAGAGATGGTCACGGCGGGTGTCTTTTTGGCATAGTTCTTCTTACCCACACCAATCTCCTTTGTCAGTGTGTTCCTGGCCTGATTGTACAGGACCCTGTCCCCACTCCTGTAGGCATCCTCTTTTGCCTGACGAAGCTGTCTAAGTTTTGGTGTGAACTATGGTTTATCATTGTTACATGCTAAGTAAGTCCTGGTAGGGATGCATAACTCCTCACAGAAACTGATGTATGATGTTACAGTCTCTGTGAGCTCATCCAGGTTGGTGGCAGCAGCTTCACTCACGTGTGCTTGTGGTGGAATATAAATACCGATCAGAATGAATGATGAAAACTCCCGCGGTGAGTAGAATGGCTTACAGTTAATGAAAAGCACATCCAAATCAGGACAGCACATCTTCTTTAACACAGTTACATCCGTACACCACCTTCTGTTAATGTAAAAGCATATTCCACCGTGTTTTGCCCGTTGACGCCATATTGCGATCCGCTCTGAACAGCTGAAAGTCCGGTATGTGGACTGTTAACTCAACTCTCAGGTATGTCATTTAGAGCAGTGTTTCTCAACCCTGTTCCTGAAGGCACACCAACAGTACACATTTTCTACCTCTTCCAAATGAAACACACCTGAATCAGAACATTATAAGAGACTCCAAAATCTGAAATGAATGGGTCAGATAACGGAGACATTCAAAACATGTACTGTTGGTGTGCCTCCAGGAACAGGGTTGGGAAACACTACTGGGATTCCTCAGGGCTCAGTGCTTAGAACACTTCTTGGAAAATCTTAATATACGCTATGTAAAATTTATTTAAAATTCGGATCAGTTTTTACATTAAAATGCTCCTATAAATACAACTCTCCATGTGTAACACCTCGTTGCGAGAAGACATGATGAGATGGAACACAGAATTAAACAAAAGACGGATTTATTAACAAACACTTACGGGTTACAAACTGGATGATACACTGAACAGGCAGACGGGACAACGACGATGAGACAAGACAAAATACCGGACAACGAAGGACACAGACAGAGGGGTATAAGTACATGAGGAGATGATACACAGGGATGAGACAGATGAGACACAGGGATGAACACAGGTGGGATGAATTAACACTGACGATGGCGGGAAAGACAGGACCGCCTTCAACAGGAAACACCAGGATGAAGGAGGGTAGAAGGGGAGGGTACCAGGGAGGAGTCTTAGGAAGGAACAGGAAGGGAGCTGGAGCAGGAGGACCCAGGACACAGTCCCCCGACTCCAGGGGGCCGACTGAGGGAGACTGATGGTGGTGGAGCCCACGGAAGGGACAGAGAGCCATAGGGCAAAGGTGACGCCGAGGTATCTGAGGGCCAGGCGAAGCAGGCAGCTAACCCAAACAAGGCAACGGCGGGGTTCTGGAAGGCCCGCGGCGGAGCCAGAGCGGCATAGGACCAAGGCGCAGCTGGAGGGAAGGAGGAGCTCAACGCAGCCAGTAGGACGGTGCGATGAGATGCAGCCGGAGGAGTGGAGTCCAGAGGCGTAGGAAGGGCGACGACTGACCAAGGTGGAGCCGGAGGGACGAGGGAGCCTGGCGGAGCTGGTGGGCGGACGGCCCACGACGGAGACGAGGGAGGAGTGAGCCAACGCGGAGCCCTAGGGTCAAAGGGCCGAGGTGGAGTCCGCAGCTCGGAGGTTGCAGGAGCTGACGCTGGGCGACACCCTCCAGAGGGCGACGCAGGCAGGTAGCACCCACAAGCGAGCTCCATTTCCGGAGCTAGAGGGTGAGCTGGGGGGCTGGCTGACTGCAGCAGTGCTGGAGCTGGCTGACTGGCTGCAGTTCTGGGGGACTGTTGGAAGCTACTCATGACTCTGGAGCTAGGGTTTTCTTAAAGAAGATTAAATAACTGCCTGGAAACAGTTGACTGGAAGATTTGCTGTCTGAAAACAGCGGAAGGTTAAAATAATAGCCCCAGAAGTCTATGAGTGGCCTCCCAGTGTCCAGCCGTTGTCCATCTGTAGAGGGGGGGTGGGTGGGACTCTCGCTGGTCTCGCGGGTTTCCGCCAGGACTCCTCCTTTTGGCGGTGTTGCCGGCTCACACACCTGGTCAGACGGTGTCTCGAGCTCCTCCATCTCAGCGCGATTCCGCTCTTTCGCTCTAGGGGGGCGATGGCTCATCCGCCGGCGGGTGGCTCTCCGTCTGTGGTGGGCTCTGGCAAGCGCTCCCTGCAGGTGGATGGTGTTGTTTCGCTGGTCACTGGGTCGGGAGTGGCACTGACGAGATCTTCCTCCAGGAAGGCGCTGAGTAGCGATCTTTTTCTCATCAGTGTCCACTCCACATATGCGGCGATGTTGCCCCGAGGACCATTTTCGGACGATCGTGCTCTGCGAGAGATGATGGGCGTGCAGAGCACGTCGCCTGGATAGCTGTTGACAGTCACTAGCCTATGGTCCTCAGGGCTGCTCTCCCCCTGCTCCATCAGGAGGTGAAGACAAACGGGAAGGTGGATGGGGTCCAAGGAAACACGGGGGTGACAAAAGAAAACACTGAGGGGCAAAAAGACTATATAAAAGAAAATCTGGGGAAAACACGCTGCTACTTTGGGTCCGGTATTATGTAACACCTCGTTGCGAGAAGACATGATGAGACGGAACACGGAATTAAACAAAAGATGGATTTATTAACAGACACTTACGGTTTACAAACTGGATGATACACTAAACAGGCAGACGGGACAACGACGATGAGACAAGACAGAATACCGGACAACGAAGGACACAGACAGAGGGGTATAAGTACATGAAGAGATGATTACACAGATGAGACACAGGCATGAACACAGGTGGGATGAATTAACACTGGCGATGGCAGGAAAGACAGGACAAAGGGATCACATGATGACAACAGAAGCACATGACACGACAGAACACTGACACCATGTGGTTGCTAGACAATATAAAGCAATATGTTGAAAATCAGGTATAGTTTCCCTTAAGGTTTTTACAAAGGTTTTTACAAGATGGCGCCAACAACTATGGCCGCCTCTGTGTCAGCCGCTTCTGCTGCTCTGTGTTTCACGGAAACCTGTTTATTAACTGTAAGCCTTTCTACTCACTGCGTGAGTTCTGCTCGTTCATCCTCATCAGTGTTTACATTCCTTCGCACGCGCATGCGTGCCTGGCGATACAGAAACTAGCTGATCAGATGTCCCACTGCTATACCATAATAAAGGATGCATACCGCTCTGTCCAACAAGCAGCTTTGGGGCACTCTGATCATTGTTTGGTTCATCTCATACCAACCTACAGGCAGAAACTGAAAACAGCCAAACCTGTATTAAGATCTGTGGAAGGATGGACTAACGAAACAGAGCGGGATCTACAAGTCTGTTTCGACCTCACTGACTGGAGTGTTTTTGAAGCTGCTACAAACGATCTGGATGAGCTCACAGAGACTGTAACATCTTACATCAGATTCTGTAAAGACATGTGCATTCCTACCAGGACTCAACTAACATACAACAATGACAAACCATGGTTGACTGTAAAACTCAGACAGCTACATTAGGCCAAAAAGGTTGCTTACAGGAACGGGGAGAGGGCCTTGTATAAGCACGCCAAATACACATTGGAAAAGGAGATCAGAGTGGCAAAAAGGAACTATTCTGAGAACTAAGGAGTCAATTCTCTTCAAGCGACTCAGCATCCGTGTGGAAAAGTTTAAAAAATATCACAAACTACAAGACACCATCCCCCAGCACTGTAGACAACAAACGACTTGCAAACGATCTGAATGAGTTTTACAGCAGGTTTGAGAAAACACCCCACACCCACTCTGAACTGCTCTTCAGACCACCATTAACACCTCCACCACCCCCGTCTCCCCCACACCTGCACTTAAGTTAAATGAAGATGATGCGCCCCAGGTTTTCCGATAACAGAAAAGGAAAAAAGCACCAGGCCCAGATTTTGTAACACCAGCCTGTCTAAAATCCTGTGCTGACCAACTGGCCCCCATCTTCACCCTGATCTTCAACAAATCACTGGAGCTGTGTGAAGTACCCTCCTGTTTTAAGCGCACCACCATCATCCCCATCCCAAAGAAACCCAAACTTATAGGACTAAATGACTACAGACCGGTGGCGCTAACATCTGTGCTCATAAAGTCTTTTGAAAAACTGGTGCTGGCCCACCTGAAGGACATCACTAAACCCTCACTGGATTCTCTTCAGTTCGCCTACAGAACAAACAGGTCTGTGGATGATGCAGTCAATATGGAACTGCATCATGTTCTGCAACACCTAGACAGATCAGGGACCTATGTGAGGATCCTGTTTGTTGACTTCAGCTTGGCTTTTAACACTATCATCACAAAACCTCTCTTGCCCAAATTAACTCAGCTCTCTGTGCCCACCTCTGTCTGTGAGTGGATCAACAGCTTCCTAACAAACAGGCAGCAGCTGGTAAAGCTGGGAAAATTCACATCCAGTGCCTGCACAATCAGCACTGGTGCCCCCCAGGGGTGTGTCCTCTCCCCTCTGCTCTTCTCCCTGTACACGAATGACTGCACTTCAATGGACCCCTCTGTCAAGCTCCTGAAGTTTGCAGACAACACCACACTTATCTGCCTCATTCAAGACGGTGATGAGTCTGCTTACAGACAGGAGGTTAAGGAGCTGGCTGTCTGGTGCAGTCACAGCAACCTGGGGCTCAACACACTCAAAACAGTGGAGATGATAGTAGACTTCAAGAAAAACTCCCCTGCTATCCCCCACTGAGCATCATGGACAGCATTGTGGCAGCAGTGGAGTCATTCAGGTTCCTGGGCACCACCATCTCTCAGGACCTGAAGTGGGA
>CAIGQW010055114.1:509235-529571 GCA_903798125.1 Danio choprae | reverse complement strand
CTCTCTCTCTCTCTCTCTCTCTCTCTCTCTCTCTCTCTCTCTCTCTCTCTCTCTCTCTCTCACTTTTCTATAATCCTCTTACATCGCACAGGGGGCGGGGCAAGTCTGTCTACGTGTTGTCGCTTTGTGGTTTATTTCTAGTGATGCAATGCAAACAGACAGTGTGGAAATGTAGCAGAATTGATTTATGATGATTTTATCTCAAAAGGTGGATGTATCGATCTGCAGACCTTAAGTGACAGATGTCATGTCTCATCCCAGGTGCTCAGATGCAGCGCTTTTCATCTTCACATTTGTGCAACTCACTGCAGGTACAGTTCACTGCCAGCACACTAACTTTAACAGTATTAAAGTTGACTTCGAAGTCATAATAGTCAACATAGTTTTAAAATCTTGCATTGTTTGTAGATTAACTCAGTTAGCTGTAAACTTAATTACTAAATTCTGCTATGATTATGCTTGGTTATCTTTGAAGTACTCGGATCATTATGTAATGAACTGGTTAAAGTTAAAAGATTAAAACACTTTATGGAGAAACGGGTGTTCACGGCTAGGTCCGTCCATTTCACAGACTGCGTTTGTTGGTTCGTGGCGTTCGGTAATCTGGATATTGCAGTCAGTGTCTGTCGGTGATTTGTGAATGTTATTTAAAGGGGTAGGCCTACTTTCACCATCACGAGTAAGAGTACAATATATTTTTTAACTATAAGTACCTTTGGAATGAGAAGCAAGGGCACTGTTTTCAATGTTTGTTTGAGCATTAATAGCGAAATAAATGCAGTAGTCTATGTGTATTCAGATGTTGTGGAACTGAAAAAAAAAGCATAAGAGTTTTTGTCATGTTTCTAGTCTAAATATATAAATATTCTGAAACCATAGATGGAAAATGGTATTTTTTCACAGTTTCAGAAATAATAAATCAATATTAAATAATTTCCCCCCTTAAAACAAAATAATATCAATGGTATTAGTTAAATAATCATGCTTTAAAATTTTTGAAATAAGATTATTTGACACATTACTTAGCTTGTTTAAGGAAAAACTTTCTGAAAACAAGACAATATTTTTATCTTGTCTAGAAAATGTTTCTTGATTTAAGAATGTAAGAGAAGCATTTTTTCAGTGTGTATATTACAATAATTGGCAAGTGCCATCAAACAGACCCACATGGATGATTAGGGGTCCAACTGAAAAGTACATAATAATGTGGATTTTGCATCAACATTCTGTGACAACTTCGTGAAACAGGTTACAGTAACAGCGTCAAAGTAAATCACTCACTATTAAGTTGAGAAAGCAAAAAAACAAACACCGCCCCCCTTTATTTTTAAAAATGTTATTTTAATATAACAATTCTACATATAAACAAGCTGAAGCTTATTTATGAGATAAATATTTATCATATATTTCTTATTTAATAAGTAAACAATATGGCATCCATTACCTTTTAATTGGAATTACACTGTTCCGTTAAAATGCCTTGTTCACCTTATGTACAGCCTTCCGTTTTTTTTATTTAACCAGTGTGTTATTCTTATGAACACAGGCAGTGTGTTAAATTGTTTAACATACTAATGTGTCATAAATCATACAGTTGGTCATAGCTCATACTTTGAGAAATTTTTAGAACAGATAATAGTATTCTGCACTTAATTTTGATTTATAATTTAGTTATTTATTGCATTTTAAGCACATGTCAGTGCAGTGTGAATTAGCTTTAAGAAGGCACTTTTCACAATAATTAGTAGTCTAATATAGTGTAATTCAATTATGCATACACTAAAAATGCTTTACTTCATCAAATTTAGGTCAAATATGGAAAAATATCAAAAAATGTTCAACATTTGCCCATTTTTGGGATGTAACAACACAAGTGCTTTAGAGTGTATGGAAAGAGAAGCTGCAGAGATAAATGAAAATATAAGTGCATTTGTTGTTTTTGGCAAAACCATTGTTTTTGGCAAATTGTTGGCAAATGTTTACCAGTTTACATATTTGTATAAATAAATTGTAGTATAATTAATTACAATAATGAATATAAAAGCAGGATTTTGAGGACACTGCAGCTCATAAAATAAATATTATATAACTATTAATTAACTATTTGTTATTACAGAATGAGGTCTCATTCACCATCCAATTAGTCCAAAATGGCAACAAAACAGCAATGCATTAGGTATTCACCAACTACAGTGCTGCATGCTGCATTTTTTTTTTTTTTTTTTGCATTTCAGGAGCAATACTCTTGTATTTTCTAGCATTGATAGGAGCATCATTGGAGACAAATGAGGAACACTTATATGTCTTTGTATGCTTTCAGTACTGCCTCATTTAGTTAAAACAAACTGTAGTTCCCTTCTGTTTTTTTTTTGTTTTTTTTGCAGAAATCATTCTTAGGCGTGCACCTAAAGTGAAACAAACAACCATATTAAGATCTCATTTAGATTGTAGTCTAGGTATGGTTTTAGATAAACCCTTGAGCAGTTTGGTTGTGATCCGATATTGAACAGACCCAACTGCACATCTTTGACTAAACCAGATACTGTAGGCAGCTGTGCATTTTTGGATTCTAGGACAAGTTAGTTGACAGTTTGTGCTCTAGCAATTTAGCCCCAAGGCAGGTCATGGACAAACCTGAGGTTTTGAGGAGAGCTTTGAAAATTGGTCAAATTAATTTTTAATTGTGTTTAATTCTGGGAGTTGACATGGAATTTTTTCTCACGTTAATTCTAATCAACTGAAATGATGTTTTGGAAATTTGTGCGATGTAGATGTTTTCACCTGGATGCATTTTTGTTTGTTTCAACTGGTTTAGACCAGAGCAGTGTGTATGGGAATTAAAAAGGAAGCAAAATGGTTGACAAATGCTACAATATAATTTTTTGTCCTTGGTCCAGACCAAAGGACTCGATAAACTACAGAAAATGTCTTGATCCCTTGTTTATTCATGTAGCAATTTCAATGCCAATAAGTGCTTCAGTTAACACATCTCACCCAAATACTTTGCAAAGCTGAGCAACATCACCAATGTCTGTTGATTTATTCTTTTTGGGCAAAGTGAGTGCTAAAGCAGTGGCTGGTTGATTTTTTAGTTGTTCTGTCAAGTTTTCAGACATATTTGAAATTTGACACATTACTGCGCCATTACTAATCTGTAAAAAAAATTATACTGTAGAAAATCTCTTTTGTTGCTGATCCTACCATTTTTTCTGCACTCGCCTACCTTCATTGATGAGACTTTGGTTTTTCTTCTTTACTTGCTTTCTTCGATGCTTAAATAGACCAAACTAATGCTTGTTGAAATTCAACAAGTGGAATATCAAATTATGTGAGCACATAGGTCTGTGCATGTATGAAAATAATACATAATCAAATCATTTTTTTTATTTCATATATAAATGCATTATTGTAAACTTGTTTAGTTTAAATTCATTTAAAATGTAAACATCAAAAGTGATTTGATAATAATGGGTAAGTCACTTTGGATTCTTAAATGGGCCATGTTTTGTATTTGGGCCACAGTTAGATTTTTGGTCATGACTGTATGCACAATGATCTTACTTAAAAAGTTCAGTAACAAAAACAAGTAGAAAAGTGTACATGTGTTGATTTTACTAATTTCTTTATATATTGAAGCTGTGTAATAATAACTTCGTAATTAATATTAATAAATAATGTCTAAGATATTTAACTTTTTTTAGATTGGGCACTATATTTTGTATGCATTGGCAATAAGATAGTGTTAGCAAGAAACATACTTCTTCATGATGAACATATAAGCTGACAGGTGTAGCAGTAGCAGTAATGTTGCAGTACACTTTAAACCCTGCTGTTCTCATCACAAAAGATATTAAGTTAATATAACTTGACATTACTTAAAATACCAAGTTTTGGCATCAAACCTTAAACAGGTGTGCTTAACTTACTCATTAGGCAGCAAAAACATTTAATTAATATTTTAAATTCTCTGAACTTAACATTTTAATTTCTTTAAACGATTCACCATGTCTCCGTTTAAAATGATTGGTTGTGCTTGAAATTCTGCCTTGACAACCGCACTGATTGGTCGATATATGTTATATGACACAAGTTATATGATATAATTTTGCTCGTGATACTGAATTTTGCTGAAGCGCAGCAGGACAGAGGCACTACCTGAACCCATCTGACAAAAGAGAAAAGTTAAAGTAGTAAGTAGATATTTAAATGCTTATATACATTTTTCTTAATACATGCAGGGGTGACACAGTGGTGCAGTCGGTAGCGCTGTCACTTCAGAGCAAGTAGGTCGCTGGTTTGAGTTCCGGCTGGGTCAGTTGGCATTTCTGTGTGGAGTTTGCATGTTCTCCCCGTGTTGACATGGGTTTCCTCCAGGTGCTCTGGTTTCCCCCACAAGTCCAAAAACATGCACTATAGCTAAATTAAGCTAAATTGTCTGTAGTGTATGTGTCCTGGTCCTCTAGGTTGGGGGTTGAGCGTTGAACGACCCACCTCGTAAAAATTAGATGTTACAAACACCAACATGGTGTGGCTAAATATAAACTTTGATACAAACGGGCCTGGGAGTAAGTAAGTAAAGAATATAAAAGCTGAAAAATTTTGAAGTTTAAGCCATTTTAAGTTATCTGAAGTTTAAGCCATTTTAAGTTATCTGTACTTAAACATTTAAGTTATCTGTACTTAAACATTTAGGTTATCTGTAATTAAACATTTAAGTTATCTGTAATTAAACATTTAAGTTAATTCAATGAAGAGACCACATTTGGTCCACTCAGTTAATTGAGTTGTCGAATTCCCATTACTCAAACGAACTGAGGTAATCACTTTCCTCAAATCATTTGAGTAGTCTCAACTTATTAGGGTTTACAGTGTAGCAGTATTGTTGCAGTACACTAAAATGTCTTAGTTTTCATAAAAACAACAACAACAAAAAAAACATGGAAGTTACACTTTTTTTGCGACTATGCAGTTAAGGTTTCGCTACAATCACAACAATTGGTTTGTTTTTTTCTTTCCAGATACATGTACAGTAGAAATAAATTATATTGGCAGTTTTAATTACGTTATCTAGTTTGTCTCATTATCTAAGTCATATAATATCAGTCCAGTGGCAACCAACAATGATTTGACCTTTTGTAAAGAAAATAAATGTGTGAAAGGGACGAGACAGTGAGTGCAAGTCCAGACTTGCAGGTGTGTCACAACCCTAGATTATACTAAGCTGCATTACAGAGCTTTTCACTGTAGTCTGAGAGAACCTGCTTACATAACCTAAAAACCTCCTGTCACAACAACACAAATAGTAACTGCCCATGGGTTCTAAAAATAAAGGTTAACAAGATTACTTTTGAATTCCATTGTTTTTTTTAAAGGATGTTTGTGGATAACCAATATCAAAACATATGAAAAAATGAAAGCCATCACTTCAAGGGGTTGGAAAGGTGAGATTGTATTTTTTTCATTTGTAAGTTTCCATTACCTTTTCCATTACCAAATTGCATAAATTGAAATCGAAAATATGCCTAATGGAAGTATGTCCATTTTGCAAAAAAAACTCAGGTTTTACTGAAAAATACGGTTTTTTTCCTTGATTTTACAGAATAATGCTGGCAGCTAGGTTGCCAGCCACATACTGTGTTTTTACAGTCTACTCCTGTACTTTACATTAACAGTATATTACTGTTAAAATACATTCTTACAGTGTGTTTTTTACATCTCAAACCTTTAACCCTTTAAACCCTGCAGAAAAGTCCTCAGTTCTGAATGAGCACTTCCATGTGTCCACACTACTGAGTGCTCAAGAAATAGTGAAACACAGCTGAAGATAATGAGTTAATTAAATGATAATTAAGGATTAGTGATTAACAAATCCTGTTTACAAAAACAAATACTGAAGGAAAAAACAAGGACAGAGACACAAAAACTACAACTGACTTCAGTCAAAGCTTTGTAATGAAATAAACTGAAGTACAACAAACTACTGAATCACTAAAAAAATCTGCAGATAGTTCAACCACTCCACAAACAGCATCACCAACTACACCTAATTTTGTCTAACATTCACAAAAGTTCTTCTTGAGCTTTGTAAATTTACTGTTTACTACTTTCTCAGAAACAACAAGAATACCCAGAATCCATGGTTTTTACAGAATATTACTGTTTTTGTGAAAATACAGAATTTTACTGTAGAATGTCACTGTTTTTAAAGTTTTACAGTGAATATATTAAATGTGTTTCCGGCTTGAGAGGTTGCAGCACATTCACTTGGCTATATCATACTGTTTAATTTTGATCACACACATTTCATTCATTCATTCATTCATTTTCTTTTTGGCTTAGTCCCTTTATTAATCTGGGGTCGCCACAGCGGAATGAACCGCCAACTTATCCAGCATATGTTTTACGCAGCGGATGCCCTTCCAGCTGCAACCCATCACTGGGAAATCCATACATTCATTCACACTCATACACCACGGACAATTTAGCTTAACCAATTCACCTATACTGCATGTCTTTGGACTTGTGGGGGAAACCAGAGCACCCGGAGGAAACCCACGCCAACACGGGGAGAACATGCAAACTCCACACAGAAATGCCAAGTGACCCAACCGAGGCTCGAACCAGCGACCTTCTTACTGTGAGTCGATCGTGCTACCCATTGCGCCACCGTGAGGCCCCACACACATTTCAATAGACTATTATTCTAAACAATGTAATATGTAGTTTTTTCATTTATATATATATATAAACAATGAATCAAACATATTTACAAAAACAAGCATGATGCACTTTGGTTGGATACTCAATCCAACCAAACACATTTTTTTTGACTGGAATGTTACTTATTTACAACATTCCTAATACTACCAAAGGTTTTAATGCAACAGTGTGGCATGATGGCACCTGTGTATGGCTTTGCCGCTGCCTTGTCTTGTCTGTCCTATACATCCTTCTGTTCTTTCTACTTTTTACTTACTACTCAAGTATATGATCGCCAAACTCTGCTATTAATAAGATAATCAATTATCGATCACAATATTCAACATCCCTGGGCAGATATACCACAATCATTATTGTCCACATCAGTCCAATTATCTGATTCACTTGGTCCAACTGATTGAAGAAAAGGGATGAAAAAAGGAAGAAGACCGGTTTCCAAGTGAAGCTGAGAGTGTCTTGAAAGCAAGAAGTCATCGGAAAATGACTCCATTTCAAATTGGCTCAGCCTTCATGTATTTAACCCATCTTTAATTTGAGCTTCCCTTGTCTATGACTGATGATGTAAGATTATCCTATATTGTAAATGTCCTTTTTTTCTGGATTTGTATCCCTCCAGTGAATGGGATCCTCGCACACAGCGGATCAAAACCTCTAAAATTATTCTATTATTTTGTCAAGTGGTAGTATTGTCGATCAAGTGCCAAGATTCAATGAGCACTGCCTTTCAGGAACTTGCTCGTGTGAGGTCCAGAACTATTAGTCTGATAAATCCCAACCCATGGATCAATGATATCAATGAAAATAGATCAGCCCATTCCATTTCAGTCTTTAAATCTCGGTTGAAGACTTGTATTGTATTCAATGGTATTTGAATTATTTGTATGTTGGTATTTTTATTTGTATAGTCTTGTCTATTGTGTTATTAAGTTGTTACATTTCTTCTCCTTAATCTTATTATTGGTCTTGTCCAGCACTTTGGTAGACACTGGTGTTTTTAAATGTGTTTTATAAATAGACTGACTTGACCAGAGAGTTCAAAACTATCTCATCAACAGCACCTTTGTACTGTGGGGTTGCCCAGGGCTCTGTTCTAGCTCCATTGCTTTTTGCTCAGCATCTGATGCATCTGGGGCAACAAAAAAAGTAATTTTGGAGACATTCTTCATATCATTGCTATGCAGATGACATTCAATCATATATTTCTTTTAAATCCCAAGAAATTACAAAAGTGTCCATCCTTCTAAAGTGTATAAACTCAATCAAAGTCTGAATGGCAAACAATTATCTGCAGATATAAGGACAAACAGAAGTATTTATTTCAGCTCCTGTGGACATTGTTCCTAGAGTGATGAGTAGTCTTGGTTCTCTATCAAATAATGTTACTAATAATATCTTCTCTTCGCTACTCAAGTGTTCATGTGAGTTACTTGGTTCATAACTGTTTTCATTTGTTAAGAAACATTTCAAAAATTACCTCAGTTGTGTCAATCCCAGAGAGAAATACCTCCAGCCTAGATTATTGCAACTATCTTTTTACCTCTCAAACCTTCTCATGTATGCCCAGTGTTAATTTACTTACACTTGCTGTTTGTCAAATTTAAAATTCATTTAAAAATTTCAAAAGTCACAGTGTTTAGAGCGCTACATGGTCAAGCACTGGAATATGTAAATGAGATGTAACCCTACAACTCTGAGATCGAATCCAATTTTGTTGAGTGTTCCATGTTCCATGTTCTAGACTGAAAAGGACTAAAACTGTGCCTTTGCAGTAGTTGCTCCTAACTTGTAGAATGACCTTTCATTGAAATAAAAAAATTGTGGACATTTTTAAAAAGCAGCTAAATACTCACCCATTCAAACTTGCTTATTTATTTATTTATTTATTTATTTATTTATAAGTTACGTTTATTTAACCACAAAAATGGGACATTCATTTACATTTTACATTTCAATTTAATTATAGAACACCACTGCACACCATTGATATTGTAATTAGCTTGCAGCCTCACTATCCCTCCAGTCTGAGGAGGGTTGGGGTAGTTTTCACATCATCACACCATTAGGGGAAACAACCCCCTGGTGGGCAAAACATTACATCTCCCACTGACTGCCATCTCATGGGCTGAGTAATTTTATTTTTTCTGCCACATAATTGATGTGCAAAAAGATGTAGCATTACTAACTGACATGAGACACACCTGGGCTGTATTTATACAGTTTTCTTTAAAGAGAAAGAAAGACCAGAAAGGAGAAATTTCTGAATTTCTGCTGAATGGAATCATGATTGACCCATAGCAATCAATGGTACATATACATACAGTAATTGTCAGTACACTTGTATGCTTTTTATACAGTTTCTATTCTAATTTGTAGGTTAGGTGCAATTAAAGTATAAATTGAAAGGCAAAGTTAAAGTTTAAATAGCAGAAGTGAACAAATAGACTCCCCTACCAGCAAATATTAATCTAAGCAAAAAAAAAAAAAAAAAGACACCAGATATAGAATCAGACACTTACGAGCTGTAATGCTATCACTAATGACTAAAGTGCTGAGGAATATACAAAAGATATCGCTGAATTGGAGCTCTGAGGGTTCAACCTCCATGAGGGTTTTAAATGACTGAAAATGGGTGCAGGTGCAGAATTCGGATTGCAAGTGGCCACAATTTACAGTGTGTGATCATATCTCTGTTTTGATCTGTTGATCCCAAATATCTTAAAACATATAGAAAATATGACCAGTTTGTTTAAGAAACTTATTTCACTAAGGATAAAAAAAAATATTTACAAGTAACCGTCAGGACTCCAGGCTGATCAGCTGGTTCTATCTGTTTTGTTATTTTTATATTTTGTATTAGCCACATGTTCCACTGTTTGTGCTCATGATTGCTTTTTTCCGCCCCCTCGTTCTCTTTCATTTAGTTGATTTGTTACACCTGTCTTTGCTCATTTACTCCTCATTAGCCTCCCTTTTTATTTCCCCTTGTTTGTGCTGTTCTGTGCCAGATTATTGTTTGCTACTGACCCGGCAACATTGTATTTAAGCGATCTGATTGGTTTTAGTTAACGGTTTCCCATTTGTCTCCAGGACTCTCTCCCTACCTTCCCAAGCTGTCTGTGCAGTCCCTGACTTGCCAAGTCTTTGCTTTTGTGCTCTGCCTGAACTCATAATGTCCTTGACACTGGCCTGGTTCTGACCATTGCTTGGTCCCTCTCCAACCTGCTGCTGTTTCTGCCAGCCAGTATATTTTTTTTGTTCCTGGGTATTATGAGTCATTGTCCCCCACCTATTCTAGCGAGAAGTCTGCAAGTATTTTCTTTTGCCATTTTTATTTAATATTTTTTTGATGTGTGGGAGGGGGGGGGTTGAGACTGAGAAGACTGCCTGCTGAAGAGCATTTGTTTTCTATTTGTTGGACTGAGGGTTTTTTTTTTTCCTGAGATATTGGTATTAGAGGAATTTTGTTTTTGCCATTTCTACTTATGGACTGAACTGTCTGATATTTGTCTTTTAATAATTTTTTTTTTGTACCTGCTTTTGTTTTTTTTCTGTTTACTGGCCCTGACAGAAATTAGACCACTCAAGTTTAGTAGCATACTCTATGTACACTGGAATACCAGTGAGTTTAGAATGTTGGATAAAGAAATCTACAGAACATTTTTTTATAGCATAATATTGTTAATGATTTTTCCATGTTACTTCTGTAAGGAAGCTGTAGCCAATCTCTAATACTATAAAAAGAACACACAATGAGCCTTTTTTTACATGTATAATTGACATGTATTGTACTTATCTTTTGGGAAACATGGAAGTATTACACTAGCTGCACTAAATAAAAAACATAATAATGTAAACAAAATAAGAGAATGTATACATTAACCTGTTCAAAGGTTTACAACCCCTTTTGTTAACGCATTTGTTTCATTGAAGGTTTTTGCTTTTTCACTAGTCTGTGTGCTTGAGTCCCTCAGTTGTTCTTAGTGTGAAAAGATGGATTTCGCATTCCCACAGTTACCGTTGGAAACTGGTAAAATATACAGAAATTGCTGTAAAGGAAAAGCAAGGGATTTAACTAAATCTAAAACTCTCACAAAACATGAGCAAAAGTGTACCCTAGGCTGCTTTTGCAGAGTGACAGTGAGTTAGAGAATAATAGCTGTAAATCATTATCACTAATTGGCAGTTATAGTTTACTTTAATGTCCAATTGAAATGAAGGAATTAAAATTCAAATGAACTAAAATACTTTTTTTGGGTCCTATGCAAAGATCATGTATGGGTTCCCTTTTCCATAATCTGGGTTGGGGCAGACTATGGTTTGTTACAATCGCCGCTTTGATGCTCGTTGACCCACATTGTCCCTTGCTGGCCACTAAAGAATACAACCTACATCAAATTAGGCAAAATTTTGATCATCTCTTCATAAAATTTGGCAGTATGAACTACAGTTTCTTGGGTTTAGGAAAAAAACACTTAAAGACTATGACATCTAATGTGCCACTCTAAATGTATTCCGCCAAAAGAGCAAAAACCTCAATCAAAAGGGAATATAGCTTCGCTTCAGCTTGAAGTCACTAAAAGGTGGCTGGATATTCTACTTCAGGATATTTTGGTGCAGAGCAGAATTTATGTTTCCATTTTATCACAGCAAGTCCTCTAGGTCCTGAAGCAGCATTACAGCCTCAGACCATCACACCACATTTTACTGCTGGTATGATGTAGGGCTGCACAATATTGGAAAACATGCACAATGCGATTATTTAAATTCTTTTTTTTTTTATTCTCAATATAGCTTAATTTTAAATTGATTGGGATGATTTTGTAGGGGACTGCATAAAATGTAATCAATAAATTTAAAGCAGAGATAGAGAAAATATACAAATGATACAGAAATGAAACAATCAAATGTACAATAAAGCTGTATATTCTTCATTGTGTAGACAATTGAATACAATTAATCTTTGTTAAAGCTACAAACAAAATTTTCCTTCTGCCCAAATGCTTTAAACTTGCTTAAAATGTTTAAATAGGACTTAAAAACATAAGCAACTGATAAAGTTTAATATGGTTGAAGTAAAAGTTCCTTTAAAATCCTGACTCCACATTGCATGGAATACAATGTTGTGTATTCATGCTAAAACGTATTGTGCAGCCTTAGTATGGTGGGGTTTTTTTTCTTTATTTTTTTTTTCTTTTCTGAAATGCTTCGTTACATTTATGAGACTCACACTTTTCAAAAAGTTTAATGTTTGTTTCAGAGCATTATCCCAATTCATTAAGATGTTTTCTGGCAAAACTGAGACAAGCCTTTATTTTCTTGTTGTTCAGCAGTGCTTTTTTTAGTCTTTTCCCAGTACATTTTTTTTTGTCATGAATACTCTCCTTAAGTGAGGCCTGCATGTCTTTTGAATGTTGTTGTGGTGCCTTGTGTGACTTTTTGGATGAGTTGTCACTGTGCTCTTGGTCAGCCAGCCACTCCTGGGAAGTTTCTTAACCATTCCATGTTTTTGCCAGTTATATTCTTTCTCATTTGTTTTTAATTTCTTTGGATCTAGGCATGACATCTAGCTTTGATGATCTTTTGGCCTACTTTACTTTGTCAGACAGGTCTTATTTAAGTGATTTCTTGATTGCAAAAAGGTGTGACAGTAATCACGCCTTGGTGTGGATAGAGAAGTTGAACTCAGGTTTGATAAACCAGAGTTATGTTTTAACGGGTTATGTTTTAACAGTTGTTGTAACAGATGAAAAAGCACCTTTTCACACAGGACTATGTAGTGCACACTCATTTGTCAGCACAGGGTGGTTTAATGGTGACACTTTTATTTTATTCATTTGATGCATTAAATGCGTGTGCATATTTGATAGCTAGTCCTGGCCAATTTTATAGTAAAAGTAAAAAAAAAAAAAAAAAGAGAAAAACAAACAACTTTTTTTTTTTTTTGTCAAATATTAATCTATAAATCTTTTCTTTCAGCCTTAAAGTGTGTATGCCACTTGTGTGTCAACCACACATGTGAGACGGAGGCAGAAGGCGCTTGTTGGAACTCAGTGATGCTCATAAACGGGAAGGAGGAGGCAGTGAAATCCTGTGTGTCCCCATCAGAGTTGAAGGGTCAGGTGTTCTGCTACAGCTCCAGAAATGTCTCCAAGCGCAACTGCTGCTTTACAGACTTCTGCAACAACGAAACACTGCACCTCAATCCAGGTAAGACAGGACAATGTAGTCTTTCGTTCACATTTTAGAACTGTTGGGTTCAAAAGAGTGCATGAAATAGGATTTGTCAGTGTGTTTGTTTTGGCTGTAAGGCACTTTATTATTATTTTTTCCCCCTATGTAAACAGAAAGCACTTGCTCCCTAAACATTAATAGTGTTGATCATTTTTTATTACCAATATAATATAACAGATAAGGCTGGCAGGGTTAGCCCAGTGTTGTTAAGGGGTCATTTTAAACAAACAAACAAACAAACAAACAAACAAACAAAAAAGGAAAATCTGTTATTAATTACTCACCCTTCTTTAATCGATCAGATCAAATTTGATCATATTCACAAATTTAACCTCCATATACAGCAAAATTCCAGAGATGTTTAAAGTCTAGAAAAGGAACCCAAAACACTTCAGTGCTGCAACTATGGCAATGTGATGCTAGTGTGTTGCACTGCTGACTCTAATGGCAATACTTTGTATGGCCTGTGGTAAACCTGCACCCTAAATAAAAACTTCAGCAAAGATTTGCACTACAATTTTTGCAGGATTTCATACATGACTTAGTGAGTTTGTCATTTTGAACTATAAAGTACCTATCAGGCATTGATGTAGCACATCTAATTTGTACATTTATGGCTGTTAGGTTAAATAAAGTTTACTGATTACAGCAAAGATTAATTTTACCTGTTCACAAGGCTATTGTTGTCTCTTCTCTTGTCAGACACCTGCTGCTGTGACAATCTTGCATGCAATTCTCAAAACGCTCACAATATGATACCATGTTTTGACAAATATAGTAAAATGCTTAAATGTTAAGAAATAAAATATCAGTTAATCAATATCGGTTGCTCTCTACTTTCAACATTTTGGAACTGTTGCTTTATATGGAGGATAAAAGAGCTCTTGCATTTCATCTAAAATATCTTAGTTTGTGTTTGTAGAAAAACATACAGTAGATCTCAGGGGATTGGATCAGTGTACAAATATAAAAACTGCACTGTGCATTTGTTATGTTTTTTGATTTATTAATAACAAAAATGTATTCTAAATATGTCAGTTATTTTCCTAATTAGCGATTGCTGTATATGCTCCCATCTATTTTGGAAGATCAAATTCTCATAGTTCTGACTTTTAGGGCTATTAGTCAGTGGACGGCTCTCTTCTTGTGCAAATATGTTTTCATTTATTGGTGGTGGAGATCATTGGGTTGTAGGTCATGCATTATGAAACTTGTTGAAAAATGATCACACTGCATGGTACTGTTAGCATGGTTACTGCAACAACTTTATGCTTGCAAAAGACCTGAAATCCTCTAAATACATGAAATGAAAATTTGGTCGAAAGCCAAAACTAAAAAAAGGCTTTGCAGTAGTTATTTTACTAAATTATATACATTTATTTTGTAAGTCTTTTACATGTTTTGAAACTTTACTTCCTTTTACTTACTAAAAACAAGCTAGGCCTATCTCACTGTTAATGTCGCACAAATTATGTTCCTTCACAGAATAAGCCAAATTACTTGTGTAATCATTCTCAGGCATGGGATAACTTTAGTCTTGTTAAAGTTCTCCGGAAATATGCTTAAACTATGTTGGTAGATATGCTTCTGTAACTGCTGCAAAAAGTGGACATACCATATATTATAGTTAAAAGTGGATAAAAACAGTACAACTCACTTCATCCGATTTTTGTTGTTTCAGAGCAACACTATGCATGTTTCATAAACATTATGAAATTGTGTTTTGGAGACAGGAAAGATCAATATTTTCATGCTATTATTATCAGAGAATGTGTCAGTGTCAGGCAGATCAGTGAATGATTTGTAAAAAGAAAAAAAAAAGTGGTTTGGCCCCCTGGGACAATAAATAAAATAAATATGATAGATAGATGGAGAGCACAAATAAGCTGTAATTTAGTTTTATTTGCCCTTTTGTGGATACATTTATAATTTTTTATTACATTACTGCTAGAACTTTTATTACAAATAAAGAACTCTCAGGCCTCTAAAGTGCATGAGCCCTTAGAATAGTCCTAACTTCCCCCTCATTTTGCACAATGGTGTGAAAAATGTTTGCTGACTTACTGATATCTTATTTTTTTTTGTCACACTTTATATATATATTAGATACACCTTACTAGTACTGGTTTGGACCCCCCCTTAGCCTTCAGATCTGCCTTAATCCTTCATGGCATAGATAAAACAAGGTACTGAAAATATTCCTCAGAGATTTTGGTCCAAATTGACATCCATGATGTGAATCTCCCATTTCGCTACATCCCACAGGTGCTCTATTGGATTGAGATCAGGTGACTGTGGAGGCCATTTGGTTTCTTGAACATGACAATGAGTTCACTGTACTCAGTCTGTGATGATTCGCGCTTTAAACACATAGCACGCTATACTGCTGGAAAAGGAATGGACATGGTCAGCAACAATACTCGGGTAGGCTGTGGTGTTCACACGATGCTCAATTGGTACTAATGGGCCCAAAGTGTGCCAAGAAAATATCCACCACACCATTACACCACCACCACTAGCCTGAACCATTGATACAAGACAGGATGGATCCATGCTTTCATGTTGTTGACACCAAATTCTGACCCTACCATCCGAATGTCGCAGCAGAAATTGAGACATCAGACCAGGCAGCGTTTTTTTTTGGTGAGCCTGTGCGAATTGTAGCCTCAGTTTCCTGTTCTTAGCTGACAGGACTAGCACCCAGTGTGGCCTTCTGCTGCAGTAGCCCATCTGCCTCAAGGTTCAACGTGTTGTGCGTTCAGAGATGCTCTTCTGCATACCTTGGTTGTAACAAGTGGTTCTTTGAGTCACTGTTGCCTTTCTATCGCTTTCTTGTGAGGCGGCGTAGTGCATGGCAGCCCTTCCAGCAGCTCTGTGATGCCTTGTTACTTTTTACAATTTTATTTCTTTCTTTTACGTATGCATCTGATTATTATATATCATATGGATATTTACAAGCAAAAACTTGTTTTTCGAGATATCAACTTCTTGCTCTCAAAAATTCCAGATTCCCAAGCCAGCTAGGTTCCCTGTTTACCTGAAGGGGTGAGGAGGTGATATTGCGGCTGCATATCTGGAGCTAAGCTAAAGGCTTAGCGGTTGGCAAATGAGTGGAAATATAAACTTGTGGTATCGTCCTCACTCAGAAGAGGCTGCAAAACAACAGCATGAGGGAGGTATGGAGAAGGATTAAGACAATTACAGCTGCAGCTTTTCTTTCAGCCTTAAAGTGTGTATGCCACTTGTGTGTCAACCACACATGTGAGACGGAGGCAGAAGGTGCAGGATGCAGCTTAAAGCAGGAGAGGGTACCTAGGCAGTGGAAAACTTCTTGCATCATCCCAATTCCAAAGAAACCATGTTCTGCAGAGCTGAATGACTTCTCACATAATGAAGACAATGGAGAGTGTGATGCTACACCACATTAGACCACAGGTTGGCCATGCCCTCGACCCCCTGCAGTTTGCATATCAGAAGAAGGTGGGAGTGGATGATGCTATTATTTACATGCTACACAGATCACTCTTTCATCTGGATAGCGGCAGCAGGGCTGTGAGTGACATTTTTTTGGACTTCTCCAGTGCTTTCAACACCATTACAACACCAGTGAAAAACTCAAGGATATAGGAGTGAGCTCACACCTGAACTCATGGATCACAGATTACCTGATTTGCAGACCTAAGTATGTGAGACTGGGGCATTGTAGGTCTGACACTGTGGTCAGCAGTATTGGGGCACCACAAGGGACAATTCTCTCTCCAGTCCTCTTCACCATTTATACCTCAGATTTCCAATATGGTTCAGAGCTCTGCCATGTGCAAAAGTTTGCGGATGACACTGCAATCATTGGCTGTATCAGTAAGGGACAGGAGGAAGAGTATAGGAAACTGATACAGGACTTTGTTGCATGTTGCGATGCTAATCTCCTGCATCTTAATATTACTAAAATCAAAGAGATGGTGGTGGATTTTAGGAGGCCCAGGCAACCTAAACCTTTTTAATTATCAGTGGTTACTGTGTGGAGCTTGTCAACACCTACAAGTAGTACAGCTGGGCGATAAAATGGACTGGACTGCCAACATCGATGCTCTGTGTAGTAAAGGACAGAGCCGGCTGTATTTCCTCAGAAGGCTGGCATCCTTTAACATCTGTAAAAAGCTGCTGAATATGTTTTATCAGACTGTTATTGCGAGTGCCATAAAAGAGAAGGACGCCTAAAAAAAAGGATGCCTCATGTTTAGACAAGCTGGTTAGGAAAGCAGGCTTGATTGTGAGTTCAGAACCGAACACCATGCCATCAGTGGCAAAGAGGAGGGCGTTGAGCAGGCTGCTGTCCATTATGGATAATCCACTAGACCCATTATACAGCATCCTCTCTAAACAAAGAAGCAGTTTCAGTGACAGGCTGCTGTCACTGACCTGCTCAACCGAGAGACTGAGGAGGTCATTTTTGACCCATGCCATAAGACTTTTTAATTCTACACTGGGTGAGAGAAGTAAATGCTGACACTTTTCTTCTCTCTTCCTCTGTTTTTAGACCGTATAACTAACATAGCACATATTGCACTTATTACACCCCTGTTCGGTGTTTCTTTTATACAGGAAATCGCACTATAGGACTTAATTTTTTTATAATTAATATATGTATGTGATTGATATATATCACTGTATATATACACAGCTGAGTACATGTGCATATGTATGTATATATTTTGAGTATGGGTGTATTTTTTATTTATTTATTTATTTTGCTATTGTTTTATTCTATACTTATTTGGGGATACTGCTGGAATTTATGAATTTCCCTTTGGGATGAATAAAGTGTCTGTCTGTTCTCTTCTGACCTCTGGCATCAACAAGGCATTTGCAGCCGCAGAACTGCCACTCACTGGATAATTTCTTTTTTGGACCACTCTCTGTAAACCCTAGAGATAGTTGTGCATGAAAATCCCAGTAGATCAGCAGTTTCTGAAATGCTCACACCAGCCCGTCTGGCACCAACAACCATGCCACATTCAAAGTCACTTAAATCACCGTTCTTCCCCATTCTGATGCTCGGATTTGACCTGCAGCAGATCGTCTTGACCATGTCTACTTGCCTAAATGCATTGAGTTGCTGCCATGTGATTGGCTAATTAGAAATTTGCGTTAACGAGCAGTTGGACCTAATAAAGTGGCCAGTGATTTTTATATATACTTAAGTCATTAAGAAACATTAGTTTCGTTAGTGTCTGTGTACGAGAGAGACAGTACAATAGTACTACTTATTTGTGCCCTTTTTTTCAGAATGTTTAAAATTGCTGTGTTAGAACATAACATTTCAGTTAATTTAATAAAGTGTTCAAATAAAGTGGCCCTTTATATTTAAGATTTATTTACTTTATTGGTACTTTATACTATTGCCTGTCTGATGGATTTGTGGTGACACTGTGAGCCAGAGGAAATTATTTCTTGTTAGGGAACACTTAGCAGCTTTGGTTTTGATTCGCTGCATGTCAGTCAGCTGTACAATCTAATCACAATCTAATCTTAAGTTACTAGTCTTGACTGAGACCTAGATTCTTCCCCTGGATTTTTGCATTCACCCACACTCTTCACCCAGTCAAGAGGATCTCATTTCTAACAATTGGAAATACTCAAATTATGCAGACTTTACCAACTCCTCCTTTGAATATCATGCAGTCTCAATTACTACTTCAGATAAATTTCACATTATGGTCATTTACCAACCTCTTGGTCAGTTGGGTGCATTTACTGAAGAATTATATGGGCTGCTGTACTTGTTCCCAGAGGATGACAGCCCACTTGTTGTATTAGGTGACTTCAGCATTCATATAGACATACCTTATGCTACAGATTTTCATTCTCTCATTGCATCATTTAACCTCAACCGGCTTACCACCGCAAGCACATATAAATCTGGCAATCAGCTTGACCTTTATTCACACAAAACCATCACACACTTCACATCACTTCAGCATTACTTTTGACTTACTGATTTCCACAACCACACTGCCATCTTTCCAGCCAGTCTCTTTTAGATACAGTCTGTGCTCTTTGTCCTCCACACACTTCACACAATTGTCTATTCTTTGTTAATAGTGGAGCGGAAACGTTCTGCTCCACTTTAACATCCTGCTTATATGAGATCTGTCTTCTCTCCACCAGGCCAATGCACACTACTACCTTTAACTCCTGCTCTGTCCACCTTCACCACCTCCTTAATAGCTGATGATTTAGCCTCCTTTTTCACAAAAACAAACATTCAATTTAGCTGTAGAAAACCGAAAAGTCTGTTTCCTACCACAATCTCAATCAAACAACACTCTCTGAAGGTAATTCACTCTCCTGTATCCAAACTTCTCCTCTCCGCCAATCCCAAAGCCTGCTCTCTGGACCCAATCTCCTCATATTATTCATTAATTTTCTTTTCGGCTTAGTCCCTTTATTAATCTGGGGTTGCCACAACGGAATGAACCGCCAACTTATCCAGTATATGTTTTATGCAGCGGATGCCCTTCCAGCTGCAACCCATCACTGGGAAACATCCATACACACTCATTCACTACAGACAAAATTTATCTTACCCAATTCACCTATAGCGCATGTTTTTGGACTTGTGGGGGAAACCGGAGCATCCTGAGGAAACCCACGCGAACACGGGGAGAACATGCAAACACTACACAGAAATGCCAACTGACCCAGCCAGGGCTTGAACCAGCGAACTTCTTGCTTTAAGGCGATTGTGTTACCTCACCTCATATCTTGCAGGACATTTCCCTGGCCAAAGTGCCAGCCCTAACATTTTTATTCTGTCTATGTTCTGTTTCCTGTTGCTCTCTCCTGATGTTTTTGTGTTGATCTCTTGCCGAGTGTAGCTGTAGCTTAGCTTGCCTGCTCTGATAAGTAAAGTTTTTCTTTTTTTTTTTTTTTTTTTCTTTTTACTGTTTACAATCCCATATCAAGACTATAAAACTCTTTAATTTTAAATCTCTTCCACAATCACAGCGTAGCAGCTCACATGTAAACAGCCCACAGTTTTACTTATTATTCAGACTCTTGCTTGCTTTTCTTGCTTTTATTTCCAGTTTGCTTGCTGATTCATGCCAGTTTTCTCTTACGTGCATCTTAGTTTATTTACTTACTCGCACCTAACTGCACCCTTTATATTGTACAGGTGTATTTCATTCAGATTTTCGCTCGCGCTTATTGCTTTATTTTTTAGCTTTTACTTTCTAGTTTGCTAACTCGCGCCTGTTGTCTCTCATGTGCGTCGTCCATTTTATTTACATTTTATATTACATAGTACATCATTTTGTGCGGGTGCTCTTCTCTCCTCCTCCCCCCCCCCCCCCCCTCTCTCTCTCTCTCTCTCTCTCTCTCTC
>CAIGQW010055114.1:442192-492231 GCA_903798125.1 Danio choprae | reverse complement strand
ATATACTTGCAAAATATACTTAAGTTGTCAAGAAACAAGATTCCTTGTTAGATGACAATCTTTTCAACTGAAGTGGTAGATTTATTTCAGCTAGAAGGAGTGAGTCAATGAAATGAAATAAAAGTTTGAGAAAAAATAGGGAAAAAAATACTTGACAAACAGGCCAGACAGTGAAGTATTTAAAATTATATTTAGTTTTATTTTATATGAAAACAGAGGATGGAAAATCAAAACTCTGAATAGATTTAAAATCTGTCTTTTCCCAATTGTGCATTCTTACAACGAGTTATGATAAGATGAGATACTCCATGTATGGTTGCATTACTGGAAAGCTCTACAGTGCCAGTCATATTATCAAAACAGTTCCATGTAGTAAGTATAATACAAGCTTAGATAAACTTAAAAATAAGGAAAAAAATATTATTGTTGTAATCTTATTAGGAAACGTGGCCAATCAAATGTTGTCTTGGGCATGCATATTCATGATTCCATGTTTATTGTAAAAGTCAGTAGCCATGTTTCCATCCAAAGATGGAATTAATTTATGTGCAAAACTGAAATATGGCATAAAACATTTGCGAATAAAGCACTGTTACCATCCAATGAGTCAAAAAGAATAAAATCGTTATTCACCAAATATCAAAAGAAAAATGGAAGTTTCTGTGTTTAGAGAAGGGCTTTGATTGTATATAATAATTTACTTGCGTCTTAGAACATGTCGACATATCATATCATAGTCATATCCTTTTAGAATTATCTCACTTCTTGGAAGATTTGTGCGTTTCGCCTTTTTTTTTTAATCAAGAATAGTCATCACTTCTTACTCGTATATAACATTTAAAAATGTTCGGACTTCATCATCCACCCAAACATACTTGTCACTTTCTGCTATTTTTTGTAATCACATGATCCGTTAAAGCAAAATCACATGCATGCTGTAATTTATTTAGTAAATGTGAAAAAAAAATTCTTATCGGATAAAAAGTTTATCTTACTCATTTGTGTGCATACTTTTTTTATGTGCATTTTCAAAATGTATCCGCATCTTGGCATTTCCATCCAGCGTTTTTATATGATATTCCAAAATTTGCATAAAAATAGGTGGATGGAAATGCAGCTATTGTTTTGTTCAATAAAAAGTCTTGGCTCAAAGCTGCGCTTAAAAATTAGTATCATGGATCTCAGTCATAATTTAAGGGAAGTGTTGAAGTAAATTTTAAGTGTCAGTCTTTGAGGTGATTCATACCACTTAATTGTTTCACACATTTTGGATGATTACATAGGCATGGACCCATTATTGAGTAGATTTCTTAATTTAAGAATATGTTCAGAATAATTCGTATTAAATGGTGAGTTCTTAAGTTTACATTCAACACACATTCTTATTTCTTGACAATAAGAAATTAAAGAGAATATTAACATGCTTTCCACCATGTCTTATTTCAAATTATTAAACCAGAGTCCTGTTAGTAATGGTGTGACCAGGCTCAAGTCACTTAGAAATAATGATGCCTGCTGTGTCTAAATGATACCATTTGATTAACTGCTTGCCCTCAAACATTATAAAAACATTATTCCTCTCCTGAAATTTTCATTCCTGATGCAACAGGACAATATTCCTTAGGTGAATGTGTCTGTGAGCCGTTATATGTGTGTTGGTTGCAGGAGAATGCATTTATCAGTGGGACTCTTGCAAAATGGAAACATCTAAAATAACAAAATTAATAACGAAACTGGGCTTTCGTTATTGTGGTTGCACACTCAAGCAGAGTCACAAAAAAGTATTTTCACAAGTGAAACGTCACACAGTGAAACATCGCCCAGTTACTGTTCTGTTGCAGGTGGAAGTTTAGTCAAGCGCAGTGTTTGCATTATGATTTTAGTGCATCACCACACAGTCAGCAGTCACTGAAAAATGTGTCCTGCGCAGTTCTTTACTCTACATCACCATCAAAAACACCTACTGGTAACTCCTAACCACTTGAGAGACCTCTCTAGCTGTCTTAAATAATTGTGAAAGTAAGAGTGATTCTCAGATTTAAGAAATTTCATAACTTTCATTTGTGCATAAGTTTGAAAGTAGAAGTAAATTTCATGAATTCTTTGCACTTTGAGAAGCCTAATAGTCGCTTTCTGTCTAAGTGTTCTGTCTAAGCAGTTCTTGGCAATAGTAAATCATAAAGTTGACCATGCTATATAATGATTGTCAGAAGTTTGAATCAATGAGTGTGTTGTGTAGCCACTTTTGTCTCAACTGTCACAGTACATATACAGAAAGCAAAATACAGACATACAGGCAAAAAGAGAACTGTTTGGATTTGCAGACAAATGCTGCAATGTAAGCATTAAAGATTATTTTTTTTTCTATAATTTGCTGTTTGTTTTTGACAGTGAATTGATGATATCTTGATGGATATAAAGGCTGTATCACAGTATATGTGTGTCTATTTGTGGTTAAGTTCCAGTGTGCATTTGTTCTCTATTCCTCTCTGTGTCCACTTTCTGTCTCTATAAAAAAGACATGTTTTTATTTGCATTTTAGGTGTGGGGGATGTTGATGGAGGTTAATGTGTTTAAATTGGGTACATTGCACTAATTTGAGTGTTTGTTTCTCCAGGTATATGGCTCCTGAGATCCTGGATGATTCCATAAACATGAGCAGCTTTGAGTCATTTAAGCGTGCTGATATCTACTCACTAAGCTTGGTATTCTGGGAACTTGCTCGCAGATGTTCCATTCAAGGTGCCTTGTTGCATTCTACTTAAAAGCAGAGTGATCAGGGGCTTTATTTAAAACTCTTGTGATTGGAAAAACAAAAAAACAAGAAAAACAGACCCACTTCCTATGCAAAAGTTGTATTTTATAAAAAAAAAAACAAACAAACAAAAAAAAAACTTGATAGTATAATTTGCGTAACTGTATGCAAACACTGTATGCAAACAAAAAATGGTCATAGATCCCCATTTACATAAACACACAAAACACTTGAAATCATGATTGTTGCCTAATCATAAGTACAGTGCACGTTAAATATATGAAACATTGGAAATACTGTAACGCTCCTTTGTTGACGGAAGACATGATGAGACGAACATGGGATATAATAACAAAACGGGTTTATTACAAAAACACTTACTGATAACAAGCACTGGATACGGGTAGATGGGACAAGGACGACAGGACAACCAAAGTAACCAAAATACCGTACAGCGAAGGACACAGACGAAAGGGTATAAATAGATACACTGACAGTACCCCCCCCCCCCCTTTTTGAAGGCGCGTCCACCCGAGCAAAGCGATGGTGGGGTTCCGGAAGCCCGCGGCGTAGCCAGAGCGACAGAGGACCAAGGCGCAACTGGAGGGAAGGAGGAGCTCAACGCAGCCGGTAGGATGGTGCGACGAGGCGCAGCCGGAAGAGTGGAGTCCAGAGGCGAAGGAAGGGCGACGACTGACCAAGGTGGAGCCGGAGGGACGAGGGAGCCTGGCGGAGCTGGTGGGCGGATGGCCCACGATGGAGACGATGGAGGAGTGAACCAACGCGGAGCCCGAGGGTCGAAGGGCTGAGGTGGAGTCCGCAGCTCGGAGGTTGCTAGAGCTGACGCTGGGCGACACCCTCCAGAGGACGACGCAGGCAGGTAGCGCCCACAAGCGAGCTCCATTTCCGGAGCTAGAGGGCGAGCTGAGGGGCTGGCTGACTGCAGCAGTGCTGGAGCACCGTGGGAAGCTACTAATGACCCTGGAGCTGAGGCTTTCTTCTAGAAGGCAGATTAAAAAAAACTGTATGGAAACAGTTGAAAATTGCTGTCTGGAAACAGCGGAAGGTTATTGCTGTCTGGAAACAGCGGAAGATTAAAAATGTAGCCCCAGAAGTCTATGAGTAGCCTCCCAGTGTCCAGCCGCTGTCCATCTGCAGAGGGGGGGTGGGCGGGACTCTCGCTGGTCTCGCGGGTATCCACCAGGACTGCCCCTTTCGGCGGTGTTGCCGGCTCACACACCTGGTCAGATGGGGTTTCAAGTTCCTCCATCTCAGCGTGATTCCGCTCTGTCACTCTAGGGGGCGCTGGCTCATCAGCTGGGGGTGGCTCTCCGTCTGCGGTGGGCTCTGGCAAGTGCTCCCTGCAGGTGGATGGTGTTGCTTGGCTGGTCACTGGGTCGGGAGTGGCACTGACGAGATCTTCCTCCAGGAAGGCGGTGAGTTGACATCTTTTACTCGCCAGTGTCCACTCCATACTTGCGGCGATGTTGCCCTGAGGACCATCTTCGGACAATCGTGCTCTGCTAGAGATGATGGGCGTGCAGAGCAGTCGCTCGAATATGGTCCTCAGGGCTGCTCTCCCCCTGCTCCAGCAGGCGGTGAAGACAAACAGGAGGGTGGATGGGGTCCAGGGAAACACGAAGGGGAAAAAATAAAACACTGAGGGGCAAAAAGACAATAAAAAGAAAAATCGGGGGAAAACACGCCGCTATTTTTGGGTCCGGTATTATGTAACGCTCCTTTGTTGACGGAAGACATGATGAGACGAAAACGGGATATAATAACAAAACGGGTTTATTACAAAAACACTTACTGATAACAAACACTGGATACGGGTAGACGAGACAAGGACGACAGGACGAGACAACCAAAGTAACCAAAATACCGAACAACGAAGGACACAGACGAAAGGGTATAAATAGATAAAGGGATGATTAAACTAATGAGACACAAGGGATGAACACAGGTGAAACAAATGGACAATGATGGTGGCAGGAAAGACAGGACAGAGAAATCACATGACAAAAACAAAGGATGACACGGACGAACACTGACAAATACATTATTCATTCATTCATTCATTTTCTTTTTGGATTAGTCCCTTTATTAATCTGGGGTTGCCACAGCGGAATGAACCGCCAACTTATCTAGCATATGTTTTACGCAGCGGATGCCCTTCCAGCTGCAACCCATCACTGGGAAACATCCATACACACCCATTCACACTTATACACTATGGACAATTTAGCTTACCCAATTCACCTATACTGCATGTCTTTGGACTGTGGGGGAAAACGGAGCACCCGGAGGAAACCCACGCAAACAAGGGAAGAACATGCAAACTCCACACAGAAACGTCAACTGACCCAGCTGGGGCTCGAACCAGCGTGCTACCCACTGCGCCACTGTGCTGCCTGGAAAAACATTATTGTAATTTAACTTATATTTTCTAATTATCTCACTGTACACCATTGCTGGTTTCTTGCTAAGTTAAACTTACAAATAACAGTAAATTTCATAACAGTTTAGGCCTATTTTACAATTACAAATTACAGACACATTCTGAGTGAATTTTGCCCACCCCTTGAAATTGTAGTGATTTCTGTTTAATATTTTTACATAAAGTAGTAAAAATAATTTGCTTGTAAACAGGTAGATAAAAAACAGATAAACACATATATACACAAAATATTAATTAAAGGTGCCCTCAAATTTATTGATATTTTTTTGATTGATAGCTCTGCTATCATGCTGCTTTCTGCTTATGTATCTGATGCTCACAGTGTGATCTCTGATACACATCTCTGAAATACACATGCAAAATAATCATACTTCACTCGTCAACAAATATATAAACAAACCGAGTAGATGCCTTGTGAAATGACAATCCTTTCAGTTGAGGTGGAGAAGAGGTTCATGTTAAGGACAAGCGAGCTATTTGTTGCCAAATTAGTCTGCTCCTTCATCATTGTTACTAAGTTATGTGTTAAAATATATGCTAAATCATAATTATACCTTTAGAGTTGTATTTTATGGGTTTAACATATCTAACAACACAGGCAGGAATTAATCTCAACCTCCACATCAACAGATGATTTTTATGATGAAGTTTATTGCCGTCCTTTCAGTCCAGAAAAAAAATAAAAATCACTGTATGAGCTGAGTAATATGACACATATGTGCATAAACATCCATTAAATACAAATTTAGCCATTTACAAGTGGCTGTTGCCTCATTACAAAACTACACTGCAGTTTTCACAATATACACTTTAAAGTAGAGTTATTTTAACAATTACATTTTCTGTATAACAGTCATTATTCAGAAATTTTTGCTCATTGCAATGATTGATCAATCAGCTGTGTGTTTCCCAAAACATGCTTGGGTCAAGTTCCATTTGAACTCTATTGGTAATGACAGAACCTGAAACCATAGTTGCTTTCGGGTAATACATCACAGAATACTTATCCTAAATATTATGTAATAACTAGCAATTTGACTTTGACAGCCGTTAAAATTATAGATTTTGCTTAAGAGAAGATATGTTTAGAAATGTTTGTGTTTTTGTTTATTTTTTTCATGCTCACCCCTACAAATAATTCACTATTATTATTGATTGAATCATTGCAATCCCTACTCCCTACAGCAATCCCTACTCACCATGCAAAGTAGTAACCCAACATTACATAATTTATGAACTTTTAAACCATAGATCTCAAACTCAATTCATGGAGGCCGCAGCGCTGCACAGTTTTTCTCCAACCCTAATCAAACACAGCTGATGCAACTAATCAAGTTGTTCAATACTCTTTTGAATGCCTCGACTATTTGGATCAGCTGTGTTTGATTAGGGTTGGAGCAAAACTGTGCAGAAATGCAGCCCTCCATGAATTGAGTTTGAGACCTATGATTTAAACCATAAGCCTATAATGACTTCAATTATTAGGGTCATAAAGAGGGAGAAAACTTTGTTAAATATATGAAAAGTGGCTTTAAATTAGAGCTGCACGATATATCGAAAAAATATCATTATCCCAGTAATAGTATATGCAATATACATATCGCAGAGCATTAAATTAAATACATTTTATGTGTTGCCTCATGCATAGGTTGTTTATCCAAATCTGACTAATCAGACTAAGCATCTTCATCTCCACCTCTCCTGTAGGTGCAGTTAGGTAAACCTAGACCTGAAAATAAATATTAATGCTGTGAGAAAAAAGTCGGAAATGACAACAACCCATAAGAATCATATGTAACACATGGTGTTTTAAAATCTCTATGTTTTTTGTTTGTTTGTTTGTTTTTTGATTTAGTTTTTTTATTTAATTAGCTCAGAAAAAATATCTATTACCTGTTTATTTTAGTATGATCATTACATAAATAAAAAAGTTAATTGCTGAAAAACTTTTTAAGTTTTTATTTATATTGTTTGTTATATCGTTAGAAATATTAACACAACACTCAACAACATCACATATTTTCCCAGTATTGTGCAGTCATACTTTAAATGTTACACATCCAAACTTTACAAATATTTTGTTTTTCAATACTAGTAAATAAAATGCATTTACTTCTAGTAAATATAGAATAATACATCATTTGTGTTCTGCAGGGTTTCATGAAGATTTCCAGCTGCCTTATTATGACCAGGTGCAATCAGACCCATCATTAGATGATATGAGGAGAGTGGTGTGTGAACAAAAATTCCGACCCAACATTCCCAATCAATGGCAGAGCTGTGAGGTTTGTGTGCAACTTACCATGCATGTTACTTTTGAAAATGTGCAGTATTCACTGAAATGAAAAGTCAATATGGATTCAGTTTTTTTGTTTTTCGTATAACCTAGCTATGTTAATTACCATTAGAAAACATTTTAAAAGAACATACAGGCTGTACTGTTGCAGTGGTTGGATTAGATGGTAATGATAATTTTCAAAAGTTATGTAGTGGTGTCAATCATCAGTACACTCTTCTTAGCACACAAAATTTCACAGAATCTCTTACCTGCCCTCACCTGAACAGTAACATTTATGCTAAACTGAACTGAATCAGTTTGAATTGAACTGGCACTACATCAGCAAACCACTACTCACCTGTCTACCTGATTTGCTGGAATGTTCCATAATCTGAGCAATTGTTGTATTGCTGCAGTATGAATATTCCCATCTGACCTATAGAGCTGCTGTACTCTTTCACATAAAATGGCTGTCCGATCAAGGGAAATTCTGGGAGTTGTCCTCCTCTATGATTCGTTAATGCCAATTTTCCTGGGGGTGTTAAATTTAAATTTACCCAGATGTAATCGGATGCTAAGAGCTGCACATTAGAACAATATCTACTTTTCCTTTACTCGTGCAATAACCATAAAACCATAGCTCTTCTCTGCAGCCCCAAAATCCACCCAGACTTCTCATAAGTTTCTGATTCAACCATTGAGAGGGCTCCATTCACTGAACCAGCTTTAAAGTCTGTTTCACCCAATGACTCAGACTGTTATGGTGACAGCTCTTCAATACGGCCAAGGTTTCCACTCCTGCCAATGAGTGCACTTTATGTCAAGTCATCTTACAATGTAGATTGTCAAAGCAGCTTAAAATAGATGAAGAAAATCTAATAAAAGCCATAACAGTGTTTCAGATTGTGGAAAACATTCCAGCATATCAGACATGCAGGAGAGTTGTGCTAGAATGCTGGGGTAAATCTAGTTTTAAAACAAACTGATTCAGTTAAATTTATGTGTCACTGTTGACGGATGATCCACTGAGGAGCAGAGCAGACCAGACCCAACCAAGAAAAGCAACAGTGGCAAGGAGGCAAAACCTCACCAATTGACAGAAATGGAGAACAAACCTTGGGAGAAACTAGGCTCAGACCAGTTGTTCTCTGGCCAAAAATAAAGGGGCAGAGCTGCAGTCTAATATCTCAGAGGACTTGAGAACTATGAGCATCCAGGCATGGAGAAGGTGCTGGTCCAAGTTGGTCACCAGGCAGGTGTTTAGACTAGCCAACGTGATTAAACAGAATATTGTTTGTAACTAGGGTAACTTTGCAGGAATCAGACTTGTGCCTTGACTCATTGATGACCATGACAACCATCTGCTCTGAAGAAGTGTAGTGTTTTTGGGTTGTATGCCCTGCTCTGGTTGCCTTGATTAATGCAGCTTAATAATCCTTTAGAGCAGGGGTCACCAACCTTGCTCCTGGAGAGCTACCTTCCTGCAAATTTCAATTTCAAGTAACTTTAGCGGGGTGGCACAGTGGCTCACTGTCGCCTCACAGCAAGAAGGTCGCTGGTTTGAGTCCCAGCTGGGCCAGTTGGCATTTTTGAGTGGAGTTTGCATGTTCTCCCCCTTGTTTGCGTGGGTTTCCTCTGGGTGCTCTGGTTTCCCTCACAGTCCAAAGTTTAGGTGAATTCAATAAACTAAATTGACCATAGTGTATGTGGGAATGAGTGTGTATGGATGTTACCCAGTACTGGGTTGTGGCTGGAAGGGCATCTGCTGCGTATGCGTAGTGGGTGGTTTATTCTGCTGTGGCGGAATAGACTAAGTTGAAGAAAAATAAATGAATGAAGTTACTCCGGCCAATGAGCCAGCTCCTGTCATAAGTCCATTCATTCAAGAGTCCACTCCAATAAATGAGAATCCCAGAGGATCACCAATCCCCGTTCCAGACAACCAGTAATCAAGTCCAGTTGTTTTAGATCAACATAGGTCTGGTAGATTGGACACATCAGATTTGGATGGTCCCAGAGAAAATTCCACAGTTTTCTGATTTGTCTATGATGACTACTCTGTGCTTTTGTACCTGGGCTACAGTACTTCCCAAAGATATGATGTACACTTGGGAACTACTTGTGTTCAATCTTTGCCTGATTTTTGTCTGGATTATGGATGTGAATTATAGCTCCCTTGTTATGGCCACAGAATCTGCTCATAGCATCCTCATCATGGCCACAGAGACTGTTCTTGCTCCTGAATAGTAAAGGAAGAGACTGTTTCTTCTATTTGTCATTTCCACATCTGCTCCACCACACTCCTGAAGTTTGTTATAAGTTAAGGGACTTTAATATTTGTGGGTATCACATTTCTCTGAATATGAAATGAGGACATGGATTTGAAATGTCAACTTTAGGAATTCAAAAGATGAACAATCATGTATGTTTGTGTTTGTTCCAGGCACTGAGAGTAATGGGTAAGATTATGCGGGAGTGCTGGCATGCCAATCCAGCTGCTCGGCTGACAGCACTACGTGTCAAAAAAACCATATCTCAGGTGACTGTGGTCAAGGATGTTAAAGAATAACCCCATAGCCTGCTGTTTCTCTTATCTCTGTCTATCAGTGTTACTGGGAGATAGCACAGTTGAGATGCCAAAGAATGAAGGAATTTAAGAGGGAAAAACTGTGACACAAAATGTTGTAAAAATAAATATTATGTGTGAGTGTGTGTGCGCTTGTGTGTGTGTTGTAGTCAGTAAATGGTGATAGAGTACTAATACACTGCTACCTCAGTTGATATGTTGCACATTATGACCTTTGCACGTTATGCTTTGTGCCATACAATTTTTGTTTGTTGTACAGAAAACATAGTTGCTAAAATATTTTGACAGTCACAAATGTGTATGCATGTGCATGTATATGCAGTAAATTAATTGTTGTTTTATCTTTTTTTGTATTTTACTTTTTACAGTTTTTTTTTATTGGTTTGATACTATTTTGCAAAAGTATTTTCAGTACTTAGTACTATCAGTTCATTCAGAAGCAAACTTCATAATTTCATATATTTCAAAATAAATGAATAAATAAAACTTAAAGGCTATAAACAATGTTCAATTTGTCATAAAAAAAAACATTTAATACAAAACAGCGCATGATTTTTCTATTTCTGTCAATTACACTGATCCAGTAAATTGACTTGAGTGCTATAGTGTATGGTAGTAAATGGAAAACCGATTGCTCCAATCGCCTAATACATTTTGCAAACTGTATATACTGACAAAGAACTATGCAGATATTATCTATCGGGTAACACACACCTTTCTGCTCTGCGCTGCTGCATTCTGTGGTTTAAACTTTATGATGAAACATGGGGAGGAGCCAAAAAGATATTTAAAGATATTTACATTTTTGGAAATGACCATTTGAAATTTTGATTTAAAACACATCAAGTAATTTACATATGCAAGCAAAAAATAAATCCTGTAGGAATTGGATATTTCTTGTTTAAACTGTCTTGCAGGAATTTGAAACTAACAAATTATCAGACAACATTCAAACAAGTTGAAAATCTGTGTACATAATACATGATTCGTTGATTAAACATTAAGATCAGTTGAATTAAATGATAGATACATGTATTAAACTGCATGTTTCATAGTAATAGCTTTATGAAAGAATGTAACATATAGATAAAACATTTATTTTGTGTAGTAAAAAGGATATTTTGGGATTGTGTGTATTGTACCAACATAATATATATGCTGTTTGCATATATGCAGTTGCACCAATTGCTTGTTAAAATTGTGCCAAACCAATTTTAAAAACTGTAAATAGACCATGCTGACGTCAGACAGCATAATGTGGTCTGCAAAAGGAAATGTTTTTATAGCCAAGCTTTGTTCAGGTTGTGGTTTTCTTGCACATGCTTTTCTACTGTTTTAAACAGGTCACATCAGTTTTGACTACTTTGTACCTGCAGAAGCAATGAGGAATGATTTCCTGTAAGGTTTGTAATTTATGAATGTAAAAGGAAATCATGTTATTCTCAAGTAACCATTTGCTTTTGAGCAAAACCTAAAGTCTGCACAGGAAAAAAAATATGTAACTAATCATTCAAAGCCTTATGAATGTATGCTTCTAGAGCAATGGTCTCATTTATAAAGTGTGTGTACACTCAGATTTGATCTTAGAGTGTGTGTATGCTTAAATCCATGGCAACGCTCATAATGTTCACAGCCAAGAGCTATTATCAAACCTGCAGCCGAAAACCTCACTGATGGGAGAAAACTAGGTTTATGTTGGAAGTGGTGTTATTGAGGCTAGCAGGGTGTGCTACTTGCGGTTAACTTGCGGTCTTGGTAGGACCTAATGCCCCAGTATAGGGATGGGGACACTATACTGTCAGTGAGCCCCATCTTTTGGATGAGACGTTAAACCGAGGTCCTGACTCTCTGTGGTCATTAAAAATCCAATGGCACTTCTTGTAAAGAGTAGGGGTGTAACCCCGGTGTTCTGGCCAAATTCCCTCTCTCTACCAATCATGGCCTCCCAATCATCCACATTCACTGAATTGGCTCAATCACTTTCTCTCCTCTCCACCTTCAGCTGGTGTGTCGTGAGAGCACTGGCGCCGTTGTCCTGTGGCTGCCGTCGCATCATCCAGGTGGATGCTGCACACTAGTGGAGACCCTCTTACCCTATTGTAAAGCATTACAATAAAAGCAATACATGTGCTCTGACTTCATCATGAAAATCAAAGATGCTGTGTGAGAGATTAATTGTTAAGTAGTCAGAATTTTTATTGACTGGAATCTCTGCAGGATTAAACTGACATTTCAATAGCCTAATGTTAGGCTACACAGTTTATTCCATGATGGTTTTTTATTTTTTTATTTTTGTGATGTCTTGAATCAATAATGTGATCCACTGTAAAAATATAAATATAAAAATAAATCCAAAATAAATAAACATCTGCTGCTTCTGTAAAAATGAAGATTATATATATTATAAGTATATTTCTGTAAGTATATTAATGGCACATTTGAGCAGCATTAGTAAACTGTGTAAATATAAAGAAATGCATTTTTTTTTGTTTTTTTTTACCATAATCATGCAATGATTTTTTATTTTTTATTTTATGAAACATCTAGTTTTTCTTTCTTTCATGTTTTTAAAGTTTTAAAACTTTATACTAAACTTTATATTCATATCAAGTAATTTTATATGTAGGATGGCTCACTGAAACTCCCAAAAAGTGTCCCAGCACAATCCTCTACCAGCAGGACCTCAATTTAAAACTCTAAAAAGTTAGTTTTTTGTTATTGTCACTCTCAAGCATAGAAATTTGGATTTTGGCATTTTTGGCACTTGAAATTATCTAAGATCAAATTTGAAATGGTTTCTGTGCAACATTTTATAAATTTTATAAACTTGGGCAGATATTTTCATACCTTTGATAAGACATACCTCTAGCGTCACTTAATAGACTTGAAAATACAACAGCCCAACATATCTGAAGATACCAACATAAATGTGTATATGAATAAACAAGGGAGTTGCTAAAGCATATATTTTTTAAAGTGATTAAACTTCATATCTGTTGTAGTTTTATATCTGTGTGCTTGAATTCTCAATGTCTTTATGTTTCACTAAGATCTGAGGCTGTACAGTAGGGATTTCTTTATGACATTAACAGTCCTGAGATGTGTTTGTGAAATGTGTGTGCAACATAAATATGCCTTGTGAGGATCTTGTGCAAGTTTGACTTTTGTACAGACGTAGTTTGGAACAGCATTGTCTGTAATTTATATCACTTTTGATGTCTTGTTTGTGTTAAAGTAGCCTCTGTCAACAACACTAACAATGCTTGTTTCTATAGGCTTTTCTGAACTCAATGGCTTAATGCATGTGATGCATTTTAGATTTTAGTCAACAGACATAGACACATCATAGACATAGTTGGCTGATTGATTTACTGATGGAATAAACATGAATATAGTCTCAGTCATGTTTATTTAATACTACCAAAGAGTTAATTAATTTTGCCTGTTTTTCAAAAGGTCCTGTTATAATCCTGCTTCAACCATTTGTTAAAGCAAACGAATAAATAAATAAATAAATAAATAAAAGTGACAGCAATCTGGGGGCAGCTGAATCCTTAACAGTTTATGGAAAAATGTATCATGATTAAAACTAAGCTGTAGATCGTTGCTTTTCATTTGGATTTTCAATCGGACATCCTAAGCCTGTGCCATTTGTAAATTATGTTTTGACACATGGCAGAAAGATTTATAGGAGAGGCTTGAAAAAATAGACATCCACAGACAGTTCTTTTATGAGTAACGGCATGTTTTGTCTGTATGAAATGTGAACCATAGAGCAATAAACTATTTTTCATTATTCCTCTGTGTTACTTTTATGTTCATTTGTTGTTTAAAGAAAGGTACATTGGTTTTTCATTGTCATAAATGCTGTGCAAACAGATTAATAAATACATGGTCAAAAGATCAAGTTTGCTTTTCTCAGAATTCCTTCTGGAATTATTATTAAATATTTTTGTTCTTTACTTTAGCAATGTGCACTTTATATAGCCACACTATTACATAACTAAAGTTATTATAGAAAGCATGTCTTTATTTTTTCCTCCCTTTTACAATTACCAAATGCTCAATCATATCTAGGACCTGGCAATCTGGTGTGATGTTTCCTGGACCAGCTTGATGTTCAAAGACTTACAACCCATTTTTATTTTTTTACTGTTTTGATTAGTTGATTAAATTTAGACAAATCTCTGGACCTGTCTCTACAATTCCTGTCAGTTACTAAGGTGTTTTCTTTTTTCCTCCTCGTTAATTTCTATCTATTTCTTTTTTGTTTATTTTTTATTTTTGTTTGGAGGTACAGATGTATGGATTTGCCAATGTGCTGTTAAGAAGGGGAAAACATGTAACTCCAAAGGTGTTGATCTAAGCAAGTTTGATACAAACTTGTATCGTTGCTTTCTAGGCCACTGTCCTTTAATTGTGTGAACCATTTTTCAGCTTATATTTCTCCATTTAAAAGATCCTGACCCTTTATTATGAATGTGCTGGAAAAAAGAGTAGTGTGAACAATTTTGAGAAGTCTGCATGTGACCTAGGGGAGCATATTCTACACAGTCAGTTACATAATAAAAATAATAATAATTCACAAATGGCAACAAAAATACATACCATCAATATTTAACTGAACTCAAAGTCTAAATTGTATGTTGTGTATCCCACAAATACACAAAAACCACCCTATTTAAAATTACCAATACAAAAATATAAATAATAGATAATGTAACACAGGAATTAACATAACTATTTTAATAGATATCTGGCAAGTGCTTTATAAAAAATAAGAAGAAGCAAAGCCAATGAAAGGACCACTGTCATGCATTTCCACTTTCATGCACTTCTGAAATGTGCAAATAATCATTAGGAAGCAACAAAAGTAAGTGAAATCTAATAAGAAAAATGATAATTTCAAATACTAAATACATCAGATTAGAAAAAGAAATCAGAAATACAAAAACTTTTAAACATATCAAGCAATGTCTCAAAACAAAGTACTTTAGTTGATTCCATGTTTCCTGTTAAGATGTACTAACAAATTTATCATATTTCCTTAATGTATATAAACAGTGAGGTTTCAGAGCTAGCTCAGGCATTTTGGTAGGGTTATGTATGTAGGAGGGGGAGGTAAGTAAGGTCTAACATTCTTTTTTTTAAAAATCCCACAGCTCTTTAGTAATAGTTTAGTGATCTCTGACATAGTCATCATTAGTGTCAACATGGATAAAAATCTTAATAAACTTACATTTAGATTTACCCAGCTTTTAACATGTGCTTTAATTCCAGGACACTGCAAAATCTTGCTTGGATCTCTGGTTCCCTGCAAAAGATGGACTATGTTGACTGGTGCCTCTATTGACATTATTCTGCAATGCTGAGGTGCGATTGTTTTAGAATTTCAGATTCTGTTGCCGATGGGAGAAACACTAGAAATAATAAATGGCAGAAAAAGGTCAAACTACTTTTTCTACAAACAAGTGTCTTCATGACTATACATAAAAAGTAGAATGACATACAGTTGAGGGCAGAGTTATTAGCCCACCTGTGCAATATTTATTCTTTTCAAATATTTCTCAAGTGATTTAACAGATTAAGGAACTTTTCACAGTATGTCCTATAATATTTTTTCTTCTGGAGAAAATCTACATATATTTTATATTCATATTTGTATTATTTCAGCTAGAGTAAAAGCAGTTAAGAAAATTTTAAAACCATATAATCTCAATATTAGTAGCCCCCTTAAGCAATATTAGCTACAGAACAAGGAAGCTAAAGAGACCAGAAGTCTCGAGACAAAATGATTCCAGTGGCTGTGCCCACTCATACATGAATTTAATTAACTTCAATTCAATTCAATCTTTATTTCTAGAGCACATTTACTAAGTAGATTGTGTCAATAGATTAAGTTTTAGTAAACTGAAACTGCTAGTTGAAGTTCAGTTTAGTGTAATGTAAATGTTGCTGCTGAAAGCCCAAACACTGAAGACCAAATCCAACAATGTGTGGCTCTACAAGTCCCAAACCAAGCAAGACGGTGGCGAGGAACAAACCACTTGATGAAAGTGAAGCAAAAAAAAACTCAAGAAAGAACAGGCTTAGCTGGGCATGACTAGTTTTTCTCTGGCCAAACTTTTTGTGCAGAGCTGCAGTCTAGGCACCGGAGAACTGAGAATGATAGACGTCCATTGTGGAGAAGCTGCAGGTCTGAGTAGGTCACCTGCAGGTGTTCAGGCTAGCCCACGGGATCAATGCGGAGACTCGTCTGTCACTTCAGGAATCAGTCTCACACTCGCCACTCCTTCATGACCACCACACAGTTTTAACTTACAGAGTGTGTCTGCCTCCCGAACTGTTCTAGGAAGGCTGTTCCAGAGTTTAGATGCCAGATATTATAATGATCTACTGGCTACAGTTGTTTTTGATATTCTAGGAATAATCAGTTGTCCATAATTAATTGAGCATAGTGGAGGTGAGGGGCTTTATAGGTAGTCAAAAAGATTTAAAAACGTATACAATGTTTAATAGGGAGCCAATGCAATGCTGACAAAACATATAGTAATATATAGTAATATAGTATAGTGATATGATCACCTTTTTTAGTTCTAGAAACACTCTGGCAACTGCATGAAGTTTGTTAATTAGGCCTACAGGGCAACCACCTATGATGAAAGCATGAATAAGCTTTTTCCCACTAGACATTGGTAGCATTTGTCGAAGCTTGGCAACATTTTTAAAATGGAAAAAAATGCAGTTTTACAGATGCTTATAATCTGGCCTTCAATGACAGGTTGCTATCAAAGATCGCCTTCAAATTTTTAACTGAAGATGAGGACTGAACTGAAAATCCATCAAGAGTTAGACAGTATTCTAGGTTTTTGCACAAGAGGTTTTTGGGTCCAATAAGCAAGACCTCAGTTTTATCGTAATTTAGTTATAAGATTTTAGTCATTAATTTTTTTAATATCAGCTATACAATCTGTTAATTTTGTGAATTTGTACAAATTATCAGGTTGAGAAGAGATATATAGATGTGTATTATCAGCATAACAGTGGAATTAACACCATGTTATTTTTATGATATCGCCTAGCAGTAGCAAATAAAATGTAAAAAGTAAGGAACCAAGAACTGAGCCATGTGGTTTCACACCGTGTACTTTTTCTCAAAATTTGAAATGCTCTAAATCCAGATTAAAATTTATGCCTCTGCAAGAAGAAATATAATTGAGTAGATACAACTTTTTCTAACATCTTTGATAGAAAAGGCAGGTGTGAAATTGTTCTATAATTTACAAATTTTTGTAGATCAAGCTGTGTTTTTCAATAAGAGGCTTAATGACAGCTAGTTAAAAAGTTTTAGGCACGTATCCTAAAAGTAGTGATAAATTAAAAATGTTAAGAACAAGTTCTGAACAAGGTCAATATGTCTTTGCACATTCTGCTATGCACATGTACTATGGAATCTCCAATTACCTTAGCATTTGCAGCAGGTTTCTCTGTTGGGAAGCTGGTCTAATCGATGTCTATTGCAGAAGTAAAGTATTTGAACAGAAGATGACCTGATGCTGCTTTCTGATTGGCTTGATTCAGATTTGATTCAGCTATCCGTGCATATGTTTTAGTACACCTTGAGTCTTGACTGTGCACATGGCTATTTACAGTTAACTTTATAAATATTTTAGTCTATTATGTATCCTATTCATTTGTATAAAAATGTGAAAAATGTGTGTGTACATTCTTTATCAGCAATGTTGTTGCGATTGGAAGACAGAGGTGTAGACAGGAGTTGGATCCAAACGCAGTTTATTAAGAGTGGTCAGACAGGCAAGGATCAAAAGCCAACAATCACAAAAAGAGAGTAAATCCAAGAGAATGAATCCATGTGAAAGGTGAATGGTCAAGATAGGCAGCAAGAATCAAAAAATGATGAACAATTCAAAGATCAAAAACAGAGGGAAGGCAAAAACAAGAAAAAATGCTTTGTAATGACAGCAAAAGAACTAGACAAGACGCAGCAATCAGTTTGAGTTGTATTTAAATAGCATGTGTAATCAGTGTAAATGATTAGCAGAAGTTGATTGGTGCAATGTGTCATGGGAGTTGTAGTTTGGCAGGATAGAGGGAGTGATCTCCTGCGAGGGCAACACCATTAGCAACTAACTGACAGGGGCCATCTTGTGTATTGGTGAACTGGCAGCAGCCATTTTGGGCTCTGAAAGATTCGTCGACCATCTTGTGAATTGGCGGATTGGTGCTGGCTTTCTTAGAGACTGGTGAACTGGCCTTGGTTATATTGTAAGTGTGAGAGGAACTTGGTGGGCTTTAGGACCATTGGATCAGCATGAGTGTGAGGATCCGTGAACACTGCAGGTACTAGAACATTGATGGGAGTCTCTTCTGTTGGCATTCCAACCACAGTAAGATTTGCAGTGGTTGAACCTAGGTACAGAAATACAGGTAAGCCCAGCATTGTGGTGGCAGTATCTTTATCAATCCCTGCTTCTCACAAGTCTTATTGTGTACAGCCCCCCTCCTCCCACCCCCAATTTTTTACAACAACATGAAAATCAATAATCATATGGTTTCTGTGACCAATTTTAGAATGTCATTTGTAGGCCAGATTTTAAGCATCTGTAAACCTACATTATTTCATTTTAGAAATGGTGCTAAACTTCAACATATGCTATCAATGTCTGATGCGGAAAAGCTTATTCATGCCTTCATGACCTTTCGGTTAAACTATTGTAAAGCATTACTAGGTGTTTGCTCTGTAGGCCTAATTAACAAACTTCAGCTGGTTCAAATTAAGAAATCAACTAAGAAATATGATCATATTACTCTGTTTTTTTCATCATTGCATTAGCTCCATATTAAACATTGTATGCATTGTTTTTAATCTAATTACTACCTACAAAGCTCTGAATGGCTTAGCTCCCCAGTATTTGAGGTTTATCACTTAATACTGGACAATAGATTATTCCTAGAATATCTAAATCAACTCTAGGTGGTAGATCCTTCTCATATCTGGGCCCTAAACTCTGGAACAGACTTCCTAGCACAGTTTGGGTGGCAGCCACTCTGTCAGTTTAAAATTAGGTTAAAGACACATCTCTTTGCATTAGCATACACATAAAATACAAACACATAACTTTTGAAATCCAAATCCTCTAAAGGATTGTTAGGCTGTATTAAGAAAACAATAGTTGGGAACACTTCCCAAAAAGACATTATAATGGGAACAGCATGTATGCTTATGGTGGTCTGTTTCTCTTTATCCTGAGGTCTCCATAGTCTTGTATCCGGCCCATATCCTGAGCAGATGCTGTGGGTGCCATGGAGGAATAAAGGACGTGATTCCTGGATGACCCCAGTGACAGAAGAGTCTCTGCATTGATCCCACGGGCTAGCCTGAACATCTGCCAGTGATCTACTCAGACCTGCAGCTTCTCCATGATAGACAACCATCATTCTCAAGCCTCCGGCACCTAGACTGCAGCTCTGCACAAGACATCTGGCCAGAGGAGAAATGGTCATGCCCAGCTGAGCCTGTTTTTTTCCTTCACTTTTGTCAGTTGGTAAAGTTTGTTCCTTACCACTGTCGCCACTGACTTGCTTGGTTTGGGACATGTAGAGCTGCTCATCGGTGGAGTTGCTCTTCACTGTTTCGGCTTTCAGCAGTGGCATTTACATTATTACACTGAACTTAAATAAACTGAATTTCAACTGTGAAGACAACTTTAACCATGTTAAGCTGCTTTGACACAATCTACATTGTAAAAGTTCTTAGGACATAAAGATGAACTTGAATAGTAAAGTTCAGACTACAGTAGTCTTGCAGAGGAAATCATGGCTCCACTGCAACGAGTTTTCCAGTTAAGAGTGGGGCAAAGAGGAAGGCAAAGATAGATATGACCACATATCTATTTGCTATAAATGCCTTCATCAGGCAACATCAAAATCTTCTGGATATGCTTGATGACATGACTGTCATTGACAGATACCGTCTGCCACAAGGATACATTGTCAAACTGCTCAATGCCATTGGGCCTCATCTGATGGATACTAGGAGGATGGAGGAATTTTGCCTTGTCCCCTGATGTGCAACTCTTAGCTGCTCTGAAATATTATGCAACAGGCAGTTTCCTTCAGGTACTTGGTGATGGACTTGGACTAAGCAAAACATTTGTCTCAAGAGCTGTAGAAGCACTCACCTATGGAATGCTTCCACTTGCTGCTGAACAGATCCAATCCAGCATCAAGACAGGCCATGTCAGACAAACAGGCATAAGATAAAATAAATGAACAGAGTGTGTAGTACAAAGACATTTCTATGCTACCCATCTTCTCCTATTCAGCATCAAAGCAGAATAGGATGTTCAAGCGGTAACCTACATCTACAAGGAAAAAACAAACCAAAAAAACAGACACCTTCAAAAGAAATTGAATTATTTGATTTTACATACCACTACACAGGATGCACATCACCTCTCAGGCAGAGCAAGACTTTCATACCAATTACTAATTGCCACCCAAGAACGGTTAGGCCAAATGCAGCAAAATCTAACAACATTTATGGTCATTCATAGAGAGAAACACTATCTGTGAGAAATTCTAATCATGATTTAGATGCAAAGTTTAGCTCCTACTTGCCTCAACACACCTGCCTGGAAGATTCATGTAGTGAATGGAGTGTTTGATAATGGTAGGAGCTAAACTCTGCAGGACACTGGCCCTCTAGGAACAAGTTTGATGACTCTTGATTTAGAGCATTCAATAGCACGGAAACAGCTGAAAATTTACAATCATAAATGCCATTTTCAGTGCACACACACACACACACACACACACACACACACACACACACACACACGTACACATACGTACACACACACACACACACACACACACACACACACACACACACAAGTGATAGAATTTTTGGTGTGCACACACACAAATAAACTTCAAATAAACTCCAAATAAACACAATTCTGACCTTCTGATAATCTCAGTCTCTCTGATTAAATGTAAATGCATATTTGAACTCCAAAACAAAATCAACTGCCCTCAAAGTGAGATGTGAATGCTGTGAAGCACTTTGGAAATAGGTGAGAGATGAGAAATATTTAATAGAAAATGTGACCTGCACTCAATAAAGCATTTTTTTTCTTATTATGATTTATTTTACATGAGTTACTGGGAAAAGATACACAAGACACAAACGTTTTGGCTCAATGCCTTCTTCAGTGTGAGAAAGATTTGACAAAACTCATCCTGCATGTTTGTTCTCAGACTTCTGCAACATACTTCAGAAGAGCTAAAAGCTTAAAAAGGAAACTGGCAGATGTCTTTAGTTCCTGACATTCACGTGATGTGGCTATATCCGCTGTATACTGCAGTTGTGTGAAGTCAGACTGATGCCTGCAGTTGTGTGCAGTGGTTCTGTGAATGAGGCATGATGACATCCAATAAGAACTTTAAAATTCCTTTAAAACAGATGAGCAGCCTAGACAGCTACATAATGGACAGCTCTCAAAAGAAGAAAAGCATACTGTGGCGACAACGCTCTTTCAGCAGTCCCAAAAATTTGAACACTGAAGAGATGAAAGGCAGGACATTGTCACAGAGTCAGGTGGGATGAACTAAATACAGTATGTACGCCTAATAGCTGCATTCATGACAACATGAATGCAACATGAAGTTTTAAATTATAATTAACAACTGTTGTTCTTAATTCATTTTGTGAAAATGTCCTACAAAATTGTGAATTATTTGCATGCATTATTTCTTATAGTTTTTAGATGGTTTAGATCAGTGAATTTTATATTAGTATTAGTACTGCAGATTGAATTCATCTGGGATTGTTTTTTTCAGTTGGGCAGAACACACTCAAATTCACTGGTGGATTATACTGATCCTCAGAGGTAATAATCATTTACCGATACACTTCATTATGAATGTCTAATGCTAAACTGAACTGAACTTCTACAGTGACATTTGTAATTAACTGAACTGAATCAACTAGAACTACACCAGCATTCTACCACTGTTTACCTGATTTGCTGGGATGTTCCACAATCTGAAACATTGTTATGTTTCCTTTTATTCTCTTTTCTTCATTTATGTTAGGCTGCTTTGGGACAATTTACAATGTTAAAAACCACTATAGAGATAAAAATTATTTGGAATTAATTGCAAAAATATTTTTTATAAAAAAATGCAAAAATGTTGTTATATTTCATGTGTTTTTGTTTCTTCAGAACAATGGTTATATTGGAGAAACAAGACAATGAGGTGTTTGGATTCGAAGTTCAAGTAAGTTTTAATTAGTATTTTAGTTATAACCAATGCATAAAACATTCAGATACAATACACATTGCACCCACTTTACTCACATGAAGTGTGTGTGTCCACATTGATTCTAATATTTGAATAAATCTGCACTCCAAAACTATTTCTATAAGATGCAATAAATAAAATTTTCTTTGGCATGTTGTATGTACATTGACATATTTTCTTTTTTTATTGTATTGTGTGTGTGACTTTCTGTGCAGACATATGGTTTAAAGGTGAAAAACACCAGTATGGTAGAGATGTGCACTTTCGTATGCAGGGTCCAGGATAGCAGTGCAGCGGAAACTGCAGGTTTGACTGCTGGTGAGCAGGTTGTCCACTTCCTCTTTTCAGTGTGTTACATACTCCACCCTTTTAACCTGACCTATTTACATGGCATTTTCTCAGTAGTTGCACCACAGTCACATAATGTTTTTAGTAATTTCTGTGCATTTCTTTGGAAAATATTGTTAATAATGCTTATAATGTATACAGTTATATAGTATACAGAGTTTTAGGAGTCTATGTTGTGCTGGTAGCCGATCTCTTAGCTAACATAAGAATTCACACTAGCACACTGTTGTCACTTTAGAGAGCAGAAGAAAGGCAAGGTTCTCAGGAGCATATATGAATGCCATATCCTTTTGATTTTAACAAATATTCCAAGTCCTTCACCCAAAAATCAGTCCACAGACATTTTTAGGCAACATGTGAGATCGAGGAAAGTCTGCATTGCAAGCTTTTAACACATTGCCAGTAAAAAGCTATTAAAACATGAACATGTTTTACAGTACCTTTACAGGCTAATAGTTTTATTTTTTCTGTGCCTGTATGTGTTTTTTAATTGTCAGCTCTTTGTAATGAATTTTAATCCCTATTTCTTTGATAGGTGACATCATATTGTCAGTAAATGGTGTGAGTATTGAGGGTTCTACACACCAGAACATTATTGAGTTGATTCGAGAATCCTCTAACACTTTGAAGTGAGTATACGTATTACAATCATAATTTCTGTGATTAAAAAATGCATATAATGTGTTAGTTACATGAGGCAAAACAGTTCAAATCATCCTTAAAGGGAAAAAAAGTTATCTTTCTATTTCAATTCACAAATTGGTAAGCTCCTTTTAAAGATTTACATTATCATCTCATGCAACTGCACACTTGATACATTCTGCCTTAAAGTAGTTGCCCAATAAGATTTTATACAATTTTATACACTAGATATCATATGATATAAGACAATAACAGTTTCAGTTTGAGGACCAGTCATCCTTTGGCCTAAAATTGCAACACAAGCTAGCTTTGTAGTATAGTTACAATCTAAAGATGGAAAAAATCAGCCCAACATTTATACAGTATACAAAACCCCATTTTTACAATATACAAAGTGTGGATGTTATGTTACAGTTGAAGTAAGATGTTATAAATGACATATTGACGTATTATGGTATTGCATGGTATTGCATTACCATAATTAGTCAAACTTTAACCAACTTATTACTTTTAAAAATAAATAAATAATAAGAAGAAATGTCATGTATTTACATTGTCTTTCTCTTGTGTATGTTTGGATAAAGGTTGGAAACAGTCAGTGGGAGTGTCATGAAGAGGATTGAGTTAGAAAAAAAGATTCACTATCTTAAGGTGTATATTTGTGAATTGTGTGTGCGTGTGTGTGTGTTTGTGTGAGTGTTTAGACAAAGTTTAAATCTTACTCAGAAAGACACTACATAACTAAGAAATTCCAAGTATCCTGTTTAGCACTCACCTAAATAATATACAGTGCTCAGCATAAATGAGTAAACCTCTTACAGATTATCCTTCTATTACTAAAGATGTTAGATGTTAACTGTTTAATAAAACGGTTTTGTTTAAATGCACCAACAATTATTGGTTATATTTACTGAACATTTTAGAAAAAAATATTTCATTTCAAAAAAGAGTGTACTTGTTTAGCTGAGCTGTATTAACATGCTAATTTACCAGAATGAATGAATGCAGAGTGTGTTACCATCAGTGCTGTGGAATCAAGATAAATGCTGATAGGCATAGTGATTTACCAGAATGACTCATAGATGTTGACTCTCATTTCTGTGTTTTCCCTCGTTACAGCAAACTCTTCGTGAGAAATGGGTGGAACTGCAATCTCTCATACTTAAAGAAAAACGTCTTACTCAAGGTGAGAAAAAAACTACAGCTAGAGATCGCCTCATCTGAAAACGGCAATAGATTTCATCCAAAAACATTTTACAAAGTAATTTTCAAGCAAACTCTGAAGCTACTTACATCGCAGGTGCAAATTTTTCAATCATCTTTGAAGCCTCATGTTTACCCAAAAGATATTATAAGCATGTGAACTTGTGAGCCATTCACTACAGGGTACCTCATAGTCTACAGTGTGACACATGTTTGTTTCTTTTTTGTTTTTCATTTAAGAAGATAGTTGATAATAAAAACAAATTGACGCACAAGTCCACACTATGCTCCTATGTCTTTTTTTCATGATTTAACTTGCACAGATAAATTGCTCACTCAAGAAAAAAACATTGTGCGCTAGCAAAATAAACATTGTAAATCTTGATTTCAAACAGACTTTAACATTTAAGAAAGTTACTGATATAGACATGAAAAATAATATCAAATAAATATAAATTATATTAAAATGATTAAATAATTCCATTAAAAATATAAAAAGAATTACAGATAAAAATAAAATTACATATAAGACAGAATCATTGTCATAAATAGTGCATACATGACTAACGTTTAAAAGCTGACATGCTTTGTACTTATTATGGCACAGTTTCCTCAGTAACAAAACATGTTTTGTTATTTTGTGATGCAGCAGTTGTGCACAAGTCCCTGCTTTATAGTGAGTAGTAAAGATGTTTCTCAAAACATTTTCTTTGACAAAGTTCATTGTGTGAAACCTTCATTGTGTCCATTTCTGTCCCTTGTCTGATACTAACAGGCTTCTGTTTTAGCTCATGCTGGAGGATTTGACCATTAGGATTAAAAGCGTCTCTTTTTGTGTTCCAGGTAATCTAAATGAGAGTGCTCAGTATCTGTCTGTTGACTCGGTAATGTCTCTCTCATCTCCAATTGGTCGCTCTGGGCAACGCTTTTCCAGTGACAGCAGTTGCCGCAGCATAATGACAGATGACAGTGAGGATGGTGCCTTCATGTCATCAGTTTTTGATGACTCAAGTCCATTAAGCCCAAATGAGTCAAGCGGAAGCTTCTTCCAGCTGGAAGTGGGGGCATTGCGACCCCTAACAAGAACACGCAGCATTAGCCTGACCAGCAGTAACAGTTCACTCTCCCCAGGCTTTGAAACTTCCTCTTCATCCTTGTTTGGCACTCTTCCAAGAAGAAGCAGAAGAGGTAGTGTCCGGAAGCACCTTCTGAAGTTCATACCTGGACTGAATCACTCTGTTGAGGAAGAGGAGTGCAGCTAAAACATCACCAAAGACTTGATCTGATTAATTAAGGAACTTAAGAAGTTGAAGGATACCAGTTTGAACTCTTCTGTTCTCAATAGAATTCATGTTATACAAGAGCTTGGCTTTACATCTTGTCTTGTTGAAAACAGGAATGGAGTTCCACATGAGCATTATAGACTGGATATTGTCAATCTCTATATAATGTACTTTTTTTGTCAGTGGATCAAAGAATTCTGCCTTTTTTTTTTTTTTTTTTTTTTGAGATTCAGCACTGAAACAAACAACTGGCATTAGTTGAACATTAACAACGTGTAATCTAAATGGCAACTGCATTGAGTGAATATTGTGAACATTGAGAAAATAATGTGAACATTACTTACACTGCTCTAATACAGTGGTTAGCACTTGACTTGGAAGTCTCTAAATGTGACTAATTCTAGCTTGGTTCTCTTGATCTATACGAGTCTTGGAAGCTTCTAAATGCGTTTATTTCCAACTTGATCTTTTAAGTAACTAATCGAGATCATATACTGTAGCATGCAAATGAGATGTTGGTTTGTGATACTGAAAAAAAACATAACGTGTATGGCTGTAGAGAGCAGTGGCTTGTACTGTGACAGTGCAAGGAAACAATGTAAAGGAAAGTTACATGTTTTCAGGTGGTCTGTGAGAATACCTTTGTTTCAAGTGTCCAAGTGCTATCAGATCAACTAGATTTTTTTTGTTTAGATGCAGGCTAGGGTTTCACTGTGATTTAAGTGTAGTTAAACTAAATAAAGAGTAAATTAATTTGACAGTGTTGATTTTAGATACATTTTAAATCATGAAAAAGTACTGATCTTAGCAATGTGTGTGATATGAAAGTTAAAAGCTAAAGAGCTCCAAACCACAGAAGTATAGAAAGATTCATAACAGGATGTGGTCTGAGGTGCTACCAACTACTTTTTTTTGCTTTCTTGAGTGATGCCTGTAATGGACAGCTTTATGAAATGTAAAAACATAAGTAAAAATGCTTGGTATGACATTTTCTCGTTTTTCTCTTTTTAATGCACATGTTGGAAAGAAAATGTTACCTGAAAAACGTTCGCTTGTCTAATAGTCACCTGCATACAATTACAGGAAGAATATGTGCATGACAAAAATACTCTAAACACTATTTTCTCTTTTGCTTTATTTTACAAATTTTTTTTATTTTACATTCAGCAATGCTGTCTACAATAATTTAATTTGACAGTAAGGGATTAAAGATTTAACAATATGAAATGCATTTAGATTTTCACATTTGTGTCATGATATATAATATTTATATATAAAAGTCAAGTTGAGTTTTATTATCATTCCACTACATGCGAGGACATACAGTGACAAAATGCTGTGTATTGCAGCACTACGGTGCTACATAAATGAACATAATCATGAATATGAACACAACACTGGAAGTAAGAGCTATTTTGAACCTGTACATAACTATACTATCTACTAACTAAGCATACACCATTCACATACCATAAGACAGACATACACCATACCATAAGACACCACACCATACACATACCATAAGACAGACTATACAAGTACTTTTACATAAGGCATAACAATGTTGTGAAAGATATTATGCAAAGGAGGTATTTAAGACTGATAGTGTAACATCAAGTAGTGCAACATGGAATTTAAAAGTTATGCATTTGTGTTTAATGTGTATGCTAATGCAAAGAGATGTGTCTTTAGTCTAGTTTTAAACTGACAGAGTGTGTCTACCTGTGCTAAGAACGCTGTGCCAGAGTTTAGGTGCCAGATATGAGAAGGATTTAGTGCCTATAGTATTTTGATGTTCTAGGAATAATCAATTGTCCAGAAATAATTGAGCGTAGTGGACGTGATAGGCTGTATCACACCAGGACCTCCCTCAAATACTGGGGAGCTAAGGCGTTTAGAGCTTTGTAGGTAGTCAATAAGATTTTGAAACTTATACGATATTTAAAAGGGAGCCAATGCAATGATGAGTAATATGATCATACTTCTTTGTTCTAAAAAACACTATAGCAGATGCATTATGAACCAACTGGAGTTTGTTAATTAGGCCTACAGGGCAACCAACCTAGTAATGCATAACAATAGTCTGAGAGGTCATGAAAGCATGAATAAGCTTTTCCGCATTAGACATTGATAGCATATGTTGAAGTTTGGCAACATTTTTAAGATGAATAAATGCAGTTTTACAGTTGCTTGAAATCTGCTATCAAAAGTCACTCACAAATTTTTCACTGAAGACAGGGACTGAACTGCAAATCCATCAAGGGTTAGACAGTGTTCTAGGTTTTTGCATGTAAAGCTTTTGAGTCCAATAAGCAAGACTTCAGTTTTATCTGAATTTAGTAATAAGAAGTTTTTAGTCATCCAATTTTTTATATCAGCTATACAATCTGTTAATTTTGTGAATTCGTACAAATTATTAGGTTGAGAGGAGATAGAGGTGTGTATCATTGGCATAAAAGTGGAAACTAACTGGAAACTAACTGAAAACTGGAAACTAAATTATGACATCACCTAGCAGTAGCATAAATAATGTGAAAAGTAAGGGATCAAGAACTGAGGCTTGTGGTACCCCACAGTGTACTTTTGATTGTTATGATGCCTCTTCATTAACTGATACAAATTGATAGGATCAGATAGATAAGACCTGAAACAACCCAATGCAGTTTTAGTAATACCAACATAATTTTCAAGCCTATCAAGGAGAATGCTATGGTGGATAGTATCAAATGCAGCACTGAGGTCCAGTAACACAGGACTTTTGTAACTCTTAGGAGTGCTGTTTCTGGGCTATGAAATGCTCTAAATTCAGATTGGAATTTCACACAAATATTGTTTCTCTGTAGGTAGGAACATAGTTGAGTAGATGTAGATACTTTTTTCTAGTATATTTGATAGAAAAGGCAGGTTTGAAATGGGTCTTTAATTTACTAATTTGAAATCAAGCTATCTTTTTTATGAGGCTTAATGAAAGCCCTTCTTAATAAAGCTCTTCTAGGCTGTCTGGAATGCTAAGGAAATTAGAAAGATTGTGTAAGTTACTGACAAAGTTATCTTTAGTGCTAGAGGTCATCGTTCTACCATATTTATAAAAAGACGCTGGTTTTGTAGACCTATCAATGCACAAATTGATTGTGCATTATAGACCTATTAATGCACAAAGTTTACCCTGGATTTGAACACATTATGTCTGCATGCTAGTCAGGATCACTCCACTAACCACGCCACTATATCACTTGATATCTCAATTATATAACATGGGATATAATTCCTTAATTTGCGTAAATGTTTTTGAAGCATTTCTAGAGCAATACATTAAAAAATGACCACTAGGTGTTACTCTAGAGAAGCCTTGACACATTTGCTTTGGCAGTTTCAGTGTTTCACAAAGACTCACTAATGCCCCCATGCTTGCATCCAGGACAGTGTTTGCTCATTCCTGTGCTAGCACATAAGTGTGTAGTCTATACTAATTAGCGGCCCAGATTTCGATTTTAAGGTTAAATAACGCTCTGGAAGGAATAATCAAAATGCCGACACACTGTCACACCAAAATCCCCCTAAGATGGATGTTCAAGGCCCAGGGGCAGCTGCTCCAGCATTCTCTTAGCGAGATGGGTACTCAGCAACAGACTCACCAATTATAGGTGAGTTATGGTCATTTTGGAGGAGAAAATCATTGCCTACCTCAGTAGACCGTAAAACCTGTCTAAACCTGTTGTTGTCTTGTTTCAGCAGTGGGATCGTCTGGTGGAGCATGAGGGAGTACTTTATCAATGAGTGTCCCGCCCAGATGGTGGGGAGGAGGTGCTTCAAGTGTTATTACCTGCAGCCTTGAAGTTAGAGGTGTTGACCCAACTACACCAGCAGCATGGGCACCAGTGGAGCGTACCACCCAATTGGTGTGAAAGCGCTGTTAATGGCTAAGGATGACCTTTGATATTGCCCATTGGTGCCAAGTATATGAAAGGTGTCAGTACACTAAGGATGCACAGAGAATGTGTTAGTCATGACTGACCTTTTCACCAAAACTCTGGCTATGTCTACTAGGGACCAACGAGTCGAGACAGTGGCCCAGGTCCTGGTAACTGTGTGGATCTGCAAATTCGGGGTGCTGGCTCGTATTTATTTAGATCAGGGTCAAAACTTCAAGTCTGCTCTCATCCAACAGTTGTGTGATTTGTATGGAGTTTAAAAGTGGCATACCACCCCATCACTCTGCTAGAAATGATCAGTGCGAAGGACCTGCCTTACGGTGGCAAAGAAATGGGATTGGCCCTCATGTCTCCCTCAGGTACTGTTTGCTTACAACACAGTCCTTCATCACACTAAAGGGGAATGTTCAAATTTTTGGGCTGGATCCTAGGCTCCTAGTTGATTTTATGCTGTAGAGAGTAGAGGAACCACAGGCAGGTAGCTTGCATGGGTCTTGGAGAATCAAGAGCAGTTGAAGGTGGCATTTGAGGGTGCCCACAAACGGATTGGGGATGCTGCTGCTTGTCGGAGGGTCAGGTATGATGAACAAATATGGCTGTCACTACCAAGATGGTGTAGTATACACAATTGCCCCATCACAGATTGAGAGAAGCTGAAACATGTACACCAATCCTTAATAAAACCTTGGGTTGGTATGGACAGCTCCCCTGGCCTGCAGAACGTCCCTAAGGTAAAAAAAAAAAACTGTCACCCCTGAAAGGAAGAGGAGTTAGAGGAGGGGGAGTTTTATTCATTCATTAATTTTCTTTTTGGCTTAGTCCCTTTATTAATCAGGGGTCGCCACAGCTAAATGAACCACCAACTTATCCAGCATATGTTTTTACGCAGCGGATGCCCTTCCAGCTGCAACCCATCACTTGAAAACACCCATACACTCTCATTCACACAATACACTACGGACAATTTAGCTTACCCAATTCACCTATAGCACGTCTTTGGACTTGTGGGGGAAACCGGAGCACCCACAGGAAACCCACACAAACACGGGGAGAACTTGCAATCTCCACACAGAAAGATCAAGTGGCCCAGCTGAGACTCGAACCAGCAACCTCAATTGTTTTATAACATTTCTTTTTGTCTTTGTGTGTTTATGCTGTTTGAGTGTTTTGTTGTTGTGTATGGAACATTCACTTTCTTGCAGTGCCATTCGGGAGTGAGCCCCTAGAGGTATCTTTGTCATTGGTTTTTTTAGTGCTCTTGTGTCTTTTTAAAAGTATTTTTGTACAAAACTCGTGTCTCCTGCCTACTCCTTAAACATATAATAGACAAATCTGTGTGACTTAAATAGGGGTTTTCTATATTTCAATTCCTGGGTTTGTATCCTAGGTGGCATAGCCAGTTATTGTTCCATCAAACTGAGTTGAGATTGAGCTTCCATCTTAAAAAAAAGGAAAAACAATTAAAATTAAATTCTACCACTTGAGGTCGCCACACTTAGTTTATTGTTTGTAAATTGTCTCTCTCTATTCCCCCTTTTGTTTTTAATGTGGACTAGTACAGTTGTAAAAATGTGCCTTATTGTGTCATTTAGAGAGTTTTGTTTTGGTTTGCAATTGGTTTAGTTGTTTTGAATTCAGTCTGTCCTCACAACCACAGAAAACAGTAAAATACAGCACTCTCACAGCTAATGATGGCATCAACACTGCTGCACAGGTACATGAAACACAGTTTCTCTTCATTCTTCCTTTTAGACTGCCAGTCAGTAAGTTATTTTCTTATTCACTCACTGTCGACCCAACTTTCTTTTTTACCAAATCTACAAAGATAACATTGGATGTCCACTATTTGCTTTGGAGCACTTTTCCCACACACACAGCTGTATGATACACCAACCAACCATCCTTCCTATCTACCATTTCTTGCACTGATGTGGGCAATATGTGAGAAGTTCAGAGATTATTTGCATCATGCCCCACACTTTACCATCTTTACAAACAATTAACCTTTGACCTACATTACGAGCAACAGCAAAATTTAATGGCATAGGCCATCACTGGGTGGGAGATTTGTCAGATTGTTGTTTGACATTAAACATTGACCTGGAAAAACAAACATTGATGCTGATACACTGTCACGGCTTCCTCTTGATAAGGAGAAATATGCTGATTGTTGTTTATTTATTAAGGACTTTTTTGTCCTTGTTACTGTCGCTTCTTTAGCCAGAAAAAAATCAACTGATTTAGCAAAAAGAGTTTTTCAAGTATCTCCGCCTTCCTTCACTAGACTCCCTGCATTGTCTTTGGTTGATATTCATTCATTTTCCTCCAGAAAATTAACCGCCAACTATTCTGGCATATGTTTAACACAGCGGATGCCCTTCCAGCCACAACCCAGTACTGGGAAACACCCATACACACTCATTCACACACACCTACATTATGGCCAATTTCATTCATTCATTTTCCTTCAGCTTAGTGCCTTTATTCACTAGGGGTCACCACAGCGGAATGAACAGCCAACTTATCCAGCATATGTTCCTTCCAGCTGCAACCCAGTACTGGGAAACATCCATACACACTCATTCACACACATACACTACGGCCAATTTAGTTTATTCAATTCACCTATACACACGTCTTTGGACTGTGGGGGAAACCAGAGCACCTGGAGGAAACCCACGCGAGCACAGGGAGAACACACAGAAATGCCAGCTGGCCCAGCAAGGACTCGGGACTTGGTTGATATTATTTTTGTTAAAATGAAATATTGGATAATATCTTAAGCCTAAAGCATAAATATCACCTATGTGCATGTCAGAATGTCTAACCTGGTGCTGTAAAACTGTTGATGTGTAATTAATATGATGTAATAACCCCAGGCGATGCATTTTCAACAACAAAATAAATAAAATAAAAATCGAAAGGCTGATGGCATTTTATTATTATTATTATTATTATTATTGTTGTTGTTGTTTAAATGTAACTATTAACTTCTATTTTTATATTTTGTTATTTATGTATAAAATATGCTAATTTAAATTTAGCATACCCCACTTTGGGAACCACTGTATTAGTAGTTGTGGATCAATTTACACAATTTGTACGGTGGCCGAGAGAGCAATTTAAGAAAACACATGCAATTACAAAAAACACCAGCAAATTAAGAAACGATCTTCATCAGTTTGACAGCACACGTGTTGCAAATTCTCACAACACAAACAACTGAAGAAACGTGCTGCATTTATTAAACACGCTGCATACTATTAAAACAATGTTTCACATTTAATCATCAGTTGATTTAGGCTAAAAAATTTTAATAAGACAATAGAATTGTGTAATCAGGATAATAAAATGAACAAAAATCCTTTAAAAGACCACCAACAACTTCACTGAGCAACAGTCACGGCATAATAACACATCCATATCTCCACAGGGTCCCTCATGTTTTTGGGTCCCCTTGAAACATTTGCATTGTGTTTTTGTGTTATTGCATGGATATTTGCAAGTGTTGTGACAAAATGCAGCGCGTTTCTTCAGTTGTTTGCATTGTGACAAAATGCAGTGCAAAATGCAGTGTCTTTTGTAAATTATTAGCCTAAATAAACTGATGATTAAATGTGAAACATTGTTTTAATATTATGCAGCGCGTTTAATAAATGCAGCATGTTTCATCAGTTGTTTGTGTTGTGAGAATTTGCAACACGTATGCTGTCAAACTGATGAAGATCGTTTCTTAATTTCCTGGTGTTTTTGTAATTGCATGCATTTTCTTAAATTGCAGCATGTTAAGCTTTCTCTGGCACTGTAAATTTGCTAAAAATTTTCCCTACAAAAGACTGGATGGACAGTGGCTAAACAGTTGTTTAATGAATGACAGACATTTGACCCATGCTTCTGGCGGATATATTTTAAATAAGCTCTAAGCGCCGCTGTTATTTACACTCTTGAAGCTTCAGATCTTTTCCCAGAACAATAAGGGGAAAGCCTGTACATTCTTAAAGAGAAACAATATTTGCAAGAATTCCCAATTAGGATTTAGAGAATTTCATAGCACTGAAACAGCACTGCTAAGAGGTACAAATGACCTGATTTTATCGCTTAATTGTGGCTACATTTCTCTGTTACTGTTGTTGGACCTAAGTTCTGCTTTTGATACTTTTGATCATAACATTCTCAATAGGCTTAAAAAATATGTCTGTATTACTGTAACTGCATTTTTCTTGGTTCAGGTCTTATAGGAATGTTGTCAATATGAATCAGTTAATTAAGAGGCATCATGGGGCATCATCAAAGTACACCGTGGGGTACCACAACGATCAGTTCTTTGTACAATAGTGTATCATCCTAGTTGAAATCCATTATTTACGTAAGTACGTAGGATGATATTCACTTAATTTATTGTGATATTCATTCATTCATTCATTTTCATTTCGGAAACCGGAGCACCCGGAGGAAACCCATGCCAACACAGGGAGAACATGCAAACTCCACACAGAAACGCCAACTGACCCAGCCGAGGCTCGAACCAGCGACCTTCTTGCTGTGAGGCGAACGTGCTACCCACTGCGCCACTGTGAGGCCCTCTATTGTGATACGATGTGTTTATTTCATCCCGTGTATTATTTTATGATTAGGGATTGGGATGAACGGAGATTTTGTGACATTGCACATAACAGGTGTGACGGATTCTGAGTAAAACTGAATTCGGTAAGTGTTAAATGTAATGTCTAAGTGCATAACATATTTGAATTGCGTGCATAATGCTGTTTGTACATTTACATTTGATTTCCATGTTGCATTGTTTAATTCTGTGTAGGGTGGCACTACTAGACTATGCCCTAACATTGTAAATAGTTGTATATTCGGAAGAATTGGCACTTTATTTGAATTTTTTTCTGGATTTGCTTGTCAATCTCTGTTCGGAGTTTAAGCAGTTATAGTGACTCTGTTTCCCAGCGAATCAGGAAATGTGTCACCCCGGTTGCTGTGAGTTGAGCAATCTGAGGCCAACCTGTAGACTCAAGCCAAGAAGAACTTCTGAAGTGGGCAGTGGGAACATGCCCCCAAGTGGATATTAAGATCCGTGGCATGGAGGTATCCTGTCTCTTGGACACAGGCAGCCAAGTGAGTACGATATCAGAAAGTTTCTTCTGACAGCACTTAGGACGGGGGACGATGAAGACATGCTTTCAACTGCCGGATGGCTCAAGCTTACTGCTGCCAATGAACTGGACATCCCGTACTTGGGATATCTTGAGGTGGAAATAGAGACTATGGACCGAAAGATCCCAAATTGCGGTTTCTTAATGGTAAAGGATCCTTCACCCTCCTCAAAGGTTGTTTCTTGTATTGTGGGTATGAACATCATCAGTCGGTGCCGGCAGATAGTACAGTTTGAGTTCGAGGCTCCTTTGCAATGGGGGCTTGAAACTGATTGGAGGAATGTGTTCCAGCACAATGTTTGTAATAGTCGAATGGCCCGTGTAGCAGGGGGAAATGTTGTCCATGTACCAGTGGCCTCCATAACTGTGATAATGGCAAAAGGATGGCTGGTAAGTGTTAAGGGTGACAGCCAGTGGCTGCTAGAGGTTATGCCGACTGTAGTAAGCTCACACCAGAGTGAGGGCCCAGTTCAAGTTCTTAACATGTCAAATGACGATGTGTGGTTGCAACCTAGGACTCGCATTGGTGTCCTGTCGCAAGTAGAGTTAGTAGATTACAATCCAGGACATGAGGTAAAATTCAATCGAATTACTGCTAATGCTGAAGAGATCTCTCTAGGGGCCAAGTCACCATCGACTCAAGAGTCGTGGTCTGATGTTGTGTCTCAGCTGGACATAGGAGGTACGGTAGAACAGCAGGCCGAGTTGACAGCACTACTTGCTGAATATGCTCATGTCTTCGGCATGGGGGATGAGGATCTTGGGTTCACGGACCGAGTACAGCATGAAATCTATGAAATCTAGATTTAACTGTTAACCTGCCATATCATCGTATTCCGCCTAACCAATACAGAGAGGCCAAGGAGCATATAGCCCAACTGGTGAGAAAATGTGTTATCCAAGAGAGTTCAAGCGCCTATGTGTCTCCAGTGGTGCTAGTAAGAAAGGCAGATAGAAGTATTAGGTTGTGCGTAGACTACCGCAAGCTAAATCTGAAAACAAAGCGAGAGGCATTTCCACTGCCATGAGTGGATGAGAGTTTTGATGTGTTACGAGGCGCCCAGTTCTTCTCAAGTATCGACCTGGCCAGTGGATATCACCAGGTGGCTGTAGCAGGAAAGGATCAGCACAAGACAGCCTTTTCCACACTATTTGGGCTGTACAAGCATCTGAGAATGCCAATGGGGGTCTGTAACAGACCCACAACTTTCCAAAGATTAATGCAAACAACCATGAGTGATCTAATCTTTCAGATAATGCTTGTATATTTAGATGACATTTTAGTGTTCTCCAAAACATTTCCTGAGCATTTGGAGAGGTTGCGGACTGTGTTACAGAAGGTTTGTACCTGGCTTCTCAAAGATTGCAGGGCGGCTGCATGATTTAATCAACCAATGTCTGAATGAGGGACCCCCAGCTAAAGTTAACCAAAAGGTGATTGGTGGGTGGAGTCCTGACTGTCAGGCATCCTTTAATGTCTGAAGGAGAAATTGACTTGAGCACCCGTGCTCGGATTTGCTGTTTCACTGCCCTATTTATTCTTGAAAACGGTCTTAGGAGCGCTCCTCCTACAGCTGCAAGAAGGAAAGAAAAGGGTGATCTCTTACGCAAGCCGAAGGTTACGAAACGCTGAAAGGAATGATAAGAATTATAGCAGCATGAAATTAGAGCTACTCAGTCTCAAGTGGGCAGTAACTGAAAAATTCTGGAGCTACTTGCTGGGTTCTAAATTTATCGTCATCACTAATAATAACCCATTACGTCACCTAAACTCAGTCAAGCTAGGAGTCCTCGAACAAAGGTGGGTGGTGCAGTTAGCAGCATTTGACTTTGATGTCCAATACAGACCAGGTCGGTGTAATCATGCCGCAGATGCATTGTCTAGGCAGCCCTTGGCAGGGGAGCCCGTGGTAGACCCCGAAGATGCTGAATATGATAACTGGGTGACTATTTGTAGCTTGGTACAATGGTGGACTTCTCTTGATGCTGAATTAGTCCAAGCAGGGATTGAGAGGTGCAAAGTACGGCAGACATGCTGTTAAAACAGGTGGGCTGGCAACCACAGAGACGCAAGGGAGTACTCCTATGTGGCCTGGCTATTCTAAAGAGCAGATGGCTGCGTTTCAGAGTCAAGATCCAGTGTTGATGGAGTTTAGGATCTTTTGGGAGCAGAGGTGTAAACCTTCAGGCTTGGAGGTGAAGATTCTGCCAAAACCCGTACTTCTCACTAGCCCAAGGGTTAAGTCGAATTACTAAGAGTGCACCAGGGGCTGTGGGAAATGAAAGAATAATGTTAAGAGACCAGTTCGTAGAGGGCATACGAGACCCTGCACTAAGACGGGAACTTCGACAATATGTGAGGGAAAGGCCTGAGACTTCTATGGTAGAGGTTTGCTGAAGCAAAGGACTCGACTTAGGGAAAAGGACGGATTGTTGTATAGGGTAGTGGAGGATGTGCGTCATGGGGAGTGCTTCCAACTGCTAGTCCCTGCCTGTTTAAGAATCCAGGTGCTGGAGAGTGTGCATGTTGGTATGGGGCACCAGGGGATTGAAAGGACCCTGCAACTGCTGAAGCCAAGATGTTACTGGGTGGGAATGCATGAAGACATTGAACAGTGCATTAAGAATTGCCAGCGCTGCATTCTTACAAAGATGGCTCAGCCTAAAGTGCCCCCACCTATGAAGTCATTTCTTGCTAGCCGTCCTCTAGAAGTGGTGGCAGTAGATTTCATGTTGCTGGAGCCGGCACAATTTTGAAAGTGAGATAATTGCAGAATTGTGCAGGTTATATGGGGTTAAAAAGAGCCGTACCACCCCCCATCATCCAACAGGAAATGCCCAATGTGAGCGTTTCAATCACACTCTGCGTGAGCTGCTTCAAACACTCCCTCCTTAGACCAAAAGACGGTGGCCTGAACATCTGGCTAAACTGGTCTACGCATGCAATGTTACCCCGCATTCAACAACAGGGTGAGATTCAGGGGACCACTCACACCGTGGAACCAGTGGAAGGAGGCCCTATCAGAAGAGTGAACCGGGTCGATCTCAGACCGTGTGTAAGCATTTCTGATCCAGTGGCTCCCAAGAGGGCTGCTGAGCCTAATCTAGAAGTGGATGAGACTTCAACAGGGGATGTGGAAGATGAGAGTGTGGAGGAAGGGATAGTGCTTTTGAAGTGTACTAGCCCAAATGTTGTTGAAAGTCTCACATGCACGGAGAAGGAAAACATGATCTTCAGAGGTATCTACTAGTGAGCCCACAAGTCCGGCCCATATTGAACTTGAGAAAGGATCTCAAGAGCAGGGTGGGGTTCTGAGTTGGCCCCCACCTTGAAGGAGTATCAGATCTACTGTGGGTCAACATTAAAATCCATACCATGAGCCTAGATCAGCCCTTAGCCACAGTGCCGTTTCTCAGCCAATTTGGGTACTTTGTTCTTTAGGGAAGCGGTCAAAGAGTTAAGAAATTCTTACACTGTCACCGAGGACATTGACAGGTCGGCAGGGGAGAATGTAACCGGGTGGTATCAGAGAGTGGGGCACAAAAATAGTGTACTTCCCCTTTAAGAGAGCGCTGCTAATGATGATGCGCTAAGAGTGCAATACAAAGATACGCTGTTTAAGCAGTGCATGAGAGACGAAGACAATAGTGTATCATCCTAGGTGAAATCCATTATTTACGTGAGTACGTATGATGATATTCACTTAATCTGTTGTGATACGATATGTTTATTTCATCCCGTGTATCTACAATGTATATTTTATGATTAGGGATTGGGATGAATGGAGATGTTGTGACATTGCACATAACAGGTGTGACGGATTCTCAGTAAAACTGAATTCGGTAAGTGTTAAATGTAATGTATGTAAAGTGCATTACGTATTTAAATTGCGTGCATAATGCTGTTTGTACATTTACATTTGATTTCAATGTCACATTGTTTAATTCATTTAACAAAAATGCTGACAGTCATTCTGTGTTTGTGTAGGGTGCCACTACCATGTTTGTGTGATCCTAAAAACTATGGTTTCACCTTAAAAGTGTGCCCTAACATTCTAAATAGTTGTATATTCAAAAGAATTGGCACTTTATTTGAGTTTTTCTGGATTTGCTTTTGAACCTCTGTTCAGAGTTTAAGCAGTTATAGTGACCCTGTGTGGTAAATTTAAGTATTATCTTGGATGCACACCCAGCGCACTTCCTGTTTGAACTGTTACCGTCTGGTCGGCGCTACAGAGCACCAAGCACAAAAACACCCAGACACAGGAAAAGTTTCTTTCCTCAGGCCATCTACCTCATGAACAGTTAAATATTCCCCTACTGTGCAATAAACGTGCAATACTTTCTCATACGCACTCGTACACAGCACCTTATGACAATTTACAGTGCAATACTTTTTCTACGCATTTGTACACAGCACCTTATAACAATTTACAGTGCAATACTTTCTCATACGCACTCGTACACAGCACCTTTTAACAATTTACAGTGCAATACTTTTTCTACGCAGTTGTACACAGCACCTTATAACTATATTTATAACAAATCTGTACATACAATTCATCATCCAGAGCATTTTGACTGATTGCATCTCTGTTTAATGTTTGTTGTCTTTTTCATATTTATTTCGTGTTGACACTTGTCACTTTATGTACACTGGAAGCTCTGCACTGGCAGCCAAAACAAATTCCTTGTGTGTGTAAACACACTTGGCAATAAAACCCATTCTGATTCTGATGTAGGATGGCAGGGTTACACAGAACCCAAACTGACATGCAGAATGGAGATGAATGACCAGATGGATTAGGGAGACCACAGGATTGTGCAGAGAAGTCAGGCACACAGATAGGAGATCGACCACAACCAAATGAGGGACCAAGAGACACCACACTAGGAAGGAGAGACACAGACATTGGAGACCACAGAGAACAAGAGAGATAATGAAACTTGGAACTAAAATGACACCGATCATAGGGAGTTTGCAGTCCTTCATCTTCACAACTCTAAGTGAGGGCTGGTGAGGGTTCTTATGGTGCTGACGTGATGAATGGGAATGACATGCAGGTGCGTGGCTGATTAAAATTCAGGTGGCTATGATCGGGGTGATTGGGAGTGGGGAGAATCTGGCCTGGTTGTGACAAAAACTAGGTTGCAATGTTAATTAACCAAGTTAGGATAATTAGGCACGTTATTGGATGACAGTGGTTTGTTCCATAGGCAATAGACGAAAAAACAATAAAGGCACTAATTACATTGACCTAACATTTGTTTAAAAAAAATGTAAATACATTTTTTTTAAATGTAAAACTAATTTTATTCCACCCAAACAAGAACAAAAGTAATAATGCTCTCCCCAGAAGAAAACATATCATAGAAAATACTGTGTAAATTAAATTTCCTTACTCTGTTTAACATCACTTGTAAAAAAGAATAAAAAAATTCACAGAAGGGCTAACAATTTTGACTTTAACTAGCATTTAAACCAAACTGCCGTTTTTCTTCTTTAATAAGTTGTTTTACTTAGACACACAAAAAAACAAAATAATTTCATAAAAACCTTAACAAGATATGAAAAATCTTTGACAGTGTATAGAAACAATTAGAACTTTATTTTGAAAATCATCATAGGGTACCTTTTAAAATGTTCCTGGTTGTGCAAAATATTGTATAATAATTGTAACTCACATATCCCATAACCCATATCTCACATAAACCCTTAAATATTATTAACCAACATTTGCAAAAAGAGAGTGGAATTCCTGATGGTCACCCCAAACATGTATGATTCACAAAATAAGACATGAAATAGTCCAAAAACATTTCCTCAAACAAAACAAATGTACAAATAATTTGAAACATCTCATTCATAGTAGTGTGTAAACTGCCATTTCTGAAAAGTACTGAAGTGATCACAGCCTTTAAGGAAGACACCATCAGCTTTAATTCCAGCTTCCAGACAAATGGGTTGAGAATGAACCTCTGTCATCACATGCTCCGTCTGTGTATACACATAGACATGTACATTTAGTAAAACAATGTAAACACAACAAACCTAAATCTTGATACTGTATAGCAGGGATGCCCAAACTCTGTCCTGGAGGGCCTTATTTGCTGTAAGGCCGGGCATACACTGTGTGACTGCGATTTCCATGCAATTTTTTTTCATGCAATATTTCAGCATGGTACCAACGCACAGTTTACGGGAAGATGGATTTGCTCTTCAGTGTTTGGACTTTCAGCAGTGAGAATTAAACCACACTGAAATGAACTAAACTGAAATTCAACTCTGAAAACTGGACGGACACAGTTTCAATTTACTAGAACTTCTATATGAAGCTGGTCTACATTGTAAAAGTGCTATAAAATTAAAGATGAATTTAATTGAATTGACTGCTCACACTGTGCGTATCAAATTAACACCCGCTTCTTATTCTTTTTTGTTTCATAGTGGTTGGCAAACCAGCATATGATGTATTTACGACACCTTATAGGAAGAAGAAATTAAATTAAAGAAATGAATTTTTTTCTCCAGTCAGATCTGTATCTCGCAAATATATGAACAGAATATCATACAATTTCAATTGTTTCTGTAAAAATAAAAGAAAACCAGGCACCACACATCACCAGGCTAATACCATCCCTATAGTGAAGCATGGTGGTGGCAGCATCGTGCCGTGGGGATGTTTTTCAGCAGCAGGAACTGGAAGACTAGTCGCTCTGTTCGCTGGTTGCCTAGCATCCTCTATTAATAACCTTCAGCTAGTACAAAATGCAGCTGCCAGAGTTCTTACCAGGTCTAGAAAATATGATCATATCATCCCAATTTTATCCTTACACTGGCTGCCTGTTAAATTCCGTATTGATTATAAAATATTGCTTCTTACCTATAAAGCTTTAAATAATCTAGCTCCTGTTTATCTAACCAACCCTCTGTCTCACTACAATCCAACCTGCTCTTTAAGATCTCAAAACTCAGGGCTTCTGGTAGTACCCAGAATAGCAAAGTCGAGTAAAGGAGGTCGAGTCTTCTCATTTATGGCTCCTATACTCTGGAATAGCCTTCCTGATAATGTCCGAAGCTCAGACACACTCTCTCAGTTTAAAACTAGATTAAAGACCTATCTTTTTAGTAAAGCATACACTCAATGCACATTTTCTATTTCCACCTGGGGATACTCATCCCGAGGCCTCTACAGACTATGCAGCGCCATTGATGCGATCCAAGACCTGTGAAGAGATGATCCCAAGGTATTCTGGACCAGGTTGTATCCCGAGCTGATGCTGTGGTGGTCATAGAGGAATGGAGTGCATGAGACTGATTCCTGAAAGGCCACAGTGACAAAAGAGTCTCAGGTGCCTAGACTGCAGCTCCACACAGGAAGTTTGGCCAGAAGAATAATGGTCATGCTCAACAGAGCCTGTTTTTTTCCCTTCACTTCGTCAATTTGTAAAGTTTTTTTTTCCTCGCCACTGTTGCCACTGGCCTGCTCGGATCGGGACTTGTGGAGTTTCGGTGGATTTGCTCTTCAGTGTTTGAACTTTAAGCAGTGAAACTTAAACCACACTGAACTGAACTAAACTGAACTGAACTTCAACTCTGAAATCTGGACTTTACTAGAACTATGTTAAGCTGCTTTGACACAATCTACATTGTAAAAATCACTATATAAATAAACTTGAATTTAATTGAATAGTCAGGAAAGAGGAAAAGATCAATGCAGCAATGTACAGAAACATCTTGAATGAAAACCTGCTTCAGAGTGCTCTTGACCTCAGACAGGGGTGACGGTTCATCATCCAGCAGGACAATGACCCAAAGCACACTGCCAAAATATAAATGGAGTGGCTTCACAACAACTCGGTGAATGCCCTTGAGTGGCCCAGCCAGAGCCCTGACCTAAATCCTATTGAAAATCTCTAGAGAGATCTGAAAATGGCTATACATTGTCGCTTCCCATCCAACCTGATAAAGCTTGAGAGGTACTGCAAAGAGGAATGGGCAAAAATTGCACTGCAGCAGTCTTAGGTCCACCTCAAATGCTCTCATTGGTTGAGACAGCGAAAAATTCACTTTGAAAATAATGTGCAATCAAATAATTTTGTCGGTGTTAATTCATTAATATGATAAGAAGAAGAACTTACCAAAGCTTTACCAGTCTTGTGAATCCAGCGGAGATGTGGCTTAGTGTTTTCACATGGTTTCATGGTTAGCTGTGTTTCCTGAGGAGCCAAACAGGAAGTATTCTGTCGAAGCATCCTTAACCAGGTGAAGCTAAAATGTTGACTCTGCAAGGCATGAGAAAGTAGAAATAAACAGTACTTTTACAATGCAAGTTTATATAGCTAAACATAAAACCGATGATATGTCTGATTTGGATCTACCTTATTTGTGAGATCGCACTGAGTTAAAGAGAAAATTTCATTTTGAAATATCAAACATTTTCTGGTTCCAATATTGAAAATCTGAAAGGGAAAAAAATAATAAAATAAGCGCCCTGAGTAAATAAAATATCCTCTTTTAGTGAGAGTGGTTGAATTTTCTACCTACCAGTCCTTCGGCTTTGACCAGAGGGGTGTCCAGATCTGGATAGACATTTTCCAAGTACCATTTAAAGCTTTTACACTTGAGTTTTTCTCTCAATTGAATCTGTTCTGTCAGATTTCCTATATCAGTCACATTTTTATCCAGTAGGTGATGATAGCCATGACCGTAAAAGACCTCTTTATATTCATCCAGCCACACCTCTGCAACCCTGGCTAAGTTTCTCTCCACTGTCTTTACACGGTCTTTAGTGAACTTGTAAGGGTTATCGCTGCGGAAGATGTGTCCGACGCGAGAGCAGGGAATTATTTCAATCTCACCACCACACATCCAGATCTAAAGAACAAACCACAGCACATTAACTGTTGCCACTGATAATTTCTTTCTTTTATTATGTAATATATTGTTGTCCAAAATTACTAATATTAATACAGTTCCAATTTCATGGAGAAAAAAAAAGCAACTAAAAACAACAAACAGACGAGTCACTATTTTGTTTGTCTTAAAAGATTGCAAGCTGAAGAAAAGTCTAAGGATCGGGACACACTAAGCTGACAGTCGACTGCTGGACTTCGTCTGTCCGTCAGTCAGCGTCTGACTAACACGGTGGCTCTTGTGGAGTTAATGTCAGATCGCATTGGCCCTATTCACAATGTAGAAATAGCGTTGTGCTGTCGCTGAGCAGAGCGCTCTGAATGGTTATTCAGCAATGAATCAGAGCACAAGTGTGATGTAGTGAAGTGATATAGGAAGTAGGTGATTTATTTCAAGAAGATACACAGAGGCCAGCTGTAATTTTTCTAACAATTCTCAAATATTTGCAAACAATATGGATTATTAGACATATTTGCAAGAGCGAATCCCTCGTGGTGAGTGACACCACTGAAAAAATTGTACTAAACTCTGTTTTGTTTACGCTTTGCATGCACGCATCGGATGTTTTGCGTTTGTCCAATTGTTAAGTGTGTTCAGGGGCAGCTTTTTGGTCCAGATGTGAGTGGACAACACAGTTGGGTTATGTCGGTGCTAATTGTTTGGCGTCGACTTGATGTGCACTTGTGTTAAGAGGGGTCTGCTTTTGAGAACGCAGCCAACACTTTGTGTATACAGAAAGACTTTTATTTACAGTCCAATGTACACTAAACCTCAAAAATATGATTCCTTTAAATTTCTGTTTTAAAGAAATAATTTGACTCATATTAAACAAATGGTAATTTACCTTGAAAGAGATTTCCATGTTTTCTCCACCCCAGACATCCAGCCCTGGGTCATATGCCCCCAACTCATAGAAATAGCTCTTATCTATAGAGAACAGACCACCTGCCATAACAGGACACCTATGCAAATAAAATACACTGCATATATGAAATGCCACTTATTTTAAAACAACATAATAAAATACAACAAAATAACATATGTAAAATTATAGGATTTTATTCATTAATAAATCAATGATGACTTTAATTGTTTTTATTGAATAAACTGAGAGCAGCTGGGTCATTCTATGAATGAAAATTAATTAATAGGTTTAAATTTCTTCACTGAGGATCCGCTGATCAGTTGAACAGGAGTTGTTTTTTCAACTCTTCATGTGATTGTTCCCGTCAAAAAAGGGGGAAACAGCATGATGATATAAAGGCCATGTCTTTTTCTTTTTCTTTTAAATGTGTGTTTAAATGTCCATTTATGGTACTGATCTATGTATTACTCTAAAAGAGACAAATAATATTGTCTGTGTAACTAAACAGTAACAAATTTATGGATCAACACATAGATAGTCAAAGCAGGCCTGCTTTTTATCATTTTCTTCAATTAAATGCTCTAAAAAACAGTGGTTTAGAACTCTTTGGTCATGACCACCACAAGGGGTCACTAAAGTTTTGCATGGTTTTCTAAATCAATGTCTTGCAACATTGTCGTTTAGATTGATGTTTCAACATATTTAGAATTTATTTACTGTATTTTATATCTCTATGTTTGTTTTTTAATAATAAAAAATGTATATATTCAGTCATTCTACTTCAAGCAGCAAGTGGTCTTTTGGATCTCCCTGTTGTCCTGTTTGGTATGGTAGTTTCACTTATATTAAAATAAGAACTCTGAAGTTGTAAAGAATGCCTGAAGTGACGAATTCAGTACACTGAAAAAATAAAATCAAGCAGTGATTTATCCAATTCAAAATTAATCTTTCATTTAAGTTGAATATTATTTGTTTTATATTTCAAGTAACATATTTTAAGTTCAAAACATAGTTAAATATAAATGTTTTTGATTAAGAGCTCAACTAAGAAATATTTGTAAAATTATGTAAAATATGTAAAATTTTAAGGTTACTCACACAGGCCAGTGCATATTAAACAGAAACTCAATATGCTTTGTACTTTTATGGATTTAAAAAAAAAATTGTTTAAGGCAAATGATTTATTTTCATTCAAATTTAGATTTAAACCATTACCCTAAACTTTTTTAATTGAATGAATGAAAGCTTTTTTCCAGTGTAGCTTTGAATCTGTATGCATTCATTATTAAACCATTTTGAATTGAGCAGAGGGTTTTATTTTAATTTACATTTTGTTTGAATTTAGTTTTTTTTTAATAGCATGCAGTAGAAGAATGGCAGTAATAGGTTTGGTGAATTAAAAAGAAATACTTTATGCTGCGAAAGTACAGTAATAAGAAGAAATATCAGGCATGGGGGGCCTGCAAAATTAACTAGAGTAGGAGGTGTGCCGTAAAGTAAAACAGGTTGAGAATGCCTGGCCCAAGTTATAGGGTTATGTTAAAGGCTTATTTAATTATTGAGGATTTGGTAAAATAAATTATAATAATGAAGTACATGGAAAAATTGTGATCCAGCAAAACAGAACACAAAGTCACATATATATTTATATGCATGGCTCAAAGACCATCAATGCAAAAGCATGGTCCTGATGTAACATTGATTTAAATTATCCACTGATATTACCATTTGAACTGTGATTACATTGTAAAATTGGCACAGTGCTTTTATAATGTGATAGATTTCTCAAACACTAACCCATTATGTATACATTATGTGTAATTACATAAAAATATATATTATTACATTATGAGCTTAAGATTTCAATACCTTTTAAGAAAAGTATTACATTATGAACTGCTTATTACAATTATAATGTTGTACTTATTATGTTTAGTTTTTACATTACATGTAGTTATTACATTATGAGTTGCTACAAGAACTACTACAGTTCCAGAGTTCCAAAAATGTTAATTTCCCTACAGCACCACCTTGTGGTCGATTCTCATCAATACAAACACTTTAAAACTGTAAGGGTAAGAACACTTTACAAGAGAGTTTCGGTGCATTTAATGTATGGGACCCTTATAATTTAAGGATGTTGTCTTTATCTTTATAAAAGACAGGACATTTACAATGTGCCCAGTCATTAGCAGACCAATTTCCATGCTTGCCTTGTTTTATTTATTGTTGGCTATTAGGCTGCTAATATCATTCAGCTGGCTCAGACAACAGGATGAAAACATCTCACATTTGTGTCTTTTCTTTTCTTGATTTTTGTGAATGCTGAAAATATTTGCTTTACATTGGGATAAAAATGTGGCTCAGTGACTCACAGCTAACTCATTTAAGATAATCAGTTCTGTTTGTCATCTGTAAAAAGTACAAGTAATTAACAACAAATAATTTTGGTGAATGAATTTACTTTAATCACAAACTCATGATTATTGTAAAAAATTAAAATATATCTGTAAAGTAGATATAATTATTAGAGACACGGACATTGTAAATGTAAAACTGATAAAAAATACAAATACGCCTCACAAATAAGCAAGCCAAAAAAAGCGAGACTTTAGGGACACTTTAAAGAATTTTGTTAGTCAGCTTTCAATAAGTATATAAATAGCATTGCCTTGATGTTACCTGATGGGATCTGAATCCTTGATCTGGTTCCTTTTAATATATTCCTCAGATAGAGCACTCCAGCCAAAAACAAGTGGCCACTTGAAAATGCCTCTTTGGAAGTTATCCACAAGCATGTAACTGTGTAGACAAACAAATAATAAATATATGTACACAATTTTAACAGTTCACTGCAGCAGTGGTGGACTATTGGACAGGGCTCTTAAGTCTCTTAATGCCACAGACATACTACAGTATTTGGCACTGGCATTTATTTTAAAGTGTTTGTACAACAAAAAGGAACTTAACATTTATTCAACTGCATAACTGAGTTTCTATTTTATTACCTCATGTCTTTATCATTAATAACATCAATAACAGGACAGGCCACTTTTTTGCGGTCCAGGTAAATTCTTTCTAACAGTGGCTCGAGCCACCCAACGTTACTCTCAATGTGAGAGTCCAGGAAAGTCAGCACTTCACCTGCAGATGAAACAAACAACATAACTAAAACAACATGCATTGTTTATTGAATAAATGCTATTTATCCTAAAATGATTAAATAAGTCAATACACATACTGCTTCTGTATGGACTGAAGTTTGTCAGTCAACTGAAATAAATTGAATGCAAGTGTACAGTACCTGTAGCGGCAGCGGCCCCTGCCATCCTGGCTCTGATGAGGCCTTGTCGCTCTTTCAGACGGATAATTCGTACTTTAGGGAACTGAGACATATAAACATCCAACTGTTTCTTCAGGTAGTCTAAGGAAGGTAAGAACTAATCAGATTTACAATTCATTAGGCATATATTGTATGTACAATTATCTTTACAGCAACTGACCATTAATATTAATTTGTGTATTAATTTCATATGGTTTATCTATGATTGCATGGCTTAATTTATTCAATCTTCTGTTTATAATATATGAATGTATGTTTAATTCATTTCAATGTTCATGATCTGGAAAAGAAAATGTTTTCAAAAAGATTACATCATCATTATTATTTTGGTGTTGCTGTGCAAAAAAATCAAGAAACTGTTGCAATTTTTTAATTGCCGTATATTTTGGGCAGTCAGTATACTAATAAAATTTCTGCCACATCACAGAGTGCCATCTGCATAGTTATAAATTCAAAAACATTATAGTATTTGCGAATTGGTTTAATTTTTAAATATGATATAGCAGGCTTTAAGGATAAATTATGTTAGGGATAGTTTCTCTGTTTCTCTCAGTGTTTCCTCTATGTCAATTACTTGTTTTCTTGAGCTCAAAACATTACTAACAAGTTAAGATGTTTAAATCTGTGTATATTTTTTTCCACAGCAAAACAATTAAATTTGCAAAAAACTTGTCATTTCAGTGATCACATTTTATTTTTTTGCCAAAATCCTGGAGGGACTAGGTTTTTAAACTTTTTTTTTTTCAGTTATTAAATCACGCTTACATTTATATTGCAGGACTTCAGATGTACAGTCGTAAATAAAGTATAGTTTGAACTAGTTTTTCCTAGTAGTCCTATGAGTCCTTTACAGACTAAATAACCATCTGCTGTTTGGATATATGTGAAAAAAGTACTCCTGTACTTAGTTTGCATCACCCAAAATTAATGTACAGTAATACTTTGCCTTAGCATGTTCTATTATATATAAACCTTGTCACAGAAGCTGATGCAAATGATTTCTTTAAAATGTGAAAAAGTGAGCACAGTATTCCTTCAGACCTTTGGTGCTGTAGTCATCCACAAGAATGATCTCCTTCAGCAGCTGTGGAGGAGATCTATTGAGCACACTGTGTACCGAGCGCAGCAGAGTAGACCAAACCTCATCCACAAAGCAGAAGATCACACTGGTACTGGGCAGGTCATCATGAACAAGGATTTCTGAACATCTAAATGACACAAGTTGATGTAGTAGATGTTACATACACTGTATATATTGCCCAGCAAACTATTTTTATACATTTATCTGTGAATGTAAAAACAGATTTTACAAAACATATTTATTTAACATGTATTCTTTTTAACACAAATGTGTGGTCACCGAACATCTTTAGGATAAGAAATATAATCAATTTAAAATCAAACAAAAATTATTACAGCCCTACATCAAATTCACTCACTCACTTTTCAAAATAATGTCATATCTGAGCCTGCACTTCTTAATTGATTATGCAAAATCACAATTTTAAATGTTATGGTTAGCTAATTGTAAAGACTGCGATATAAGCGCGATATAAATATATACACATATTTATGCTCCTTCAGAGAACAAATGTATGACTGTCCTCTTTGTGTGACAGGCTTAAAACAAAGTAAGAACACCTTCGTTCTCTCCAATCAGCATTGTACAATCCAACCACGGGTAATGCCCACCACTCAAAACAAACAGAAGAACACAGGGGAATGAAGATGGCATCTCCAAACTCAGAGAAATAATAAACTTAAGATTGTTTTAGCTAATGACTGAGATTAAATAAGGACCATAGACACCGAGTTTGCTAATCTTGAACAGATCTATACATACAGTTTATATATATATACATACATATACATATATATACATATATGTATGTATATATATATATATATATATATATATATATATATATATATA
>CAIGQW010055114.1:426069-441279 GCA_903798125.1 Danio choprae | reverse complement strand
GAGTATTTGTTCAGTGGCTTCAAAAGTGTAGTTTTTCCACTAACCAACCATAAACATGTCTTTCTCAAAAACACAATCATACATAAATGTTGCTAACATATTGTTGCCCAGTTTGTGCTGTTTGCAGTGCTATTAGGCTTTAGCCACTTACATGTGTGTAAGCAAGTGAAAAAAGCACAGGGCATGTCAGAACTTCTCCAGCCCCAACAAACCCTCAGACCCCAGATGGTTAGAGCATGTTGTGTTCCTTTTATTTAAAGGTGCAGTATGTAAGTTTGACACCCAGCGGTTGAACTAGGTATTGCACTATTTATCACAGGCAAACAACAGGACAAACTGATCACCTCAGGTACACTTCATGTGCTTTATTCAGTGTTAAATGCTAATAATGTGAGTTTAAATGCCATTTTACATGACATTATTGCCATACTTCTGAAAGGAGGCAGATAGTTCACCTCAGATCTTGAAAATAAAATAAACCATTTAAAATGAAACTTTAGAACTGTGACTCACTATCAGTCACTATTCAGCTTCAGCTTCTGAATACCTGTATTTAAATTTGTGCCGTGTTTTGTCTGGTGCAAACAGCCAAATTGCTTATCAATGCAAATCTCGTCATGCAGTGTGTTGTTAGGACACACGGTTACAATGTAACCTGCTCACCTAATGATTACATTCGTAATATTTATTTGCTAATTAATAACCTCATGTGGAGCTCTGTATCTGCGTCTCATTTCGGAGGCTGCTAGTGTCCACCGGAGGTTGCATTTTGGTCACGGACATATGCTTTGAGAGTCCTCCTGACTGAATGAATGAAATAAGTGGTTTTCCAACAAGGCAACCCGGGGTGATGAAATATAATTGGGTAAGCTGGCATTGAGCAGGTTAAAAAAAACCATAAACTAGACAGCGTTCTGGCACGGAACACCCATTTTCAAATGTTTACTTGGCATGTTTTTTAAATTTCTGCAAACATATTATGGTATTTTTATGCTTTAGAAGAGTCAAAAACGTACATACAGCACCTTTAAAGTGTGCTGCAATTTTGAGCTGAAGCTAGATTTTTGCTTAATTGCAAAAACAAAACAAGTAAAAAAAAAATATCAGTACAAAAAAAAACAACGCAAAAGAAACCCAACAACAGACAATTAGATATCCAAATTGCACACCCCTAATTGGATTGGACTCTTACCAGAAGCTCAACAGCTTTATCCTGTAAAATGTTGAGAGCTTTGCACACAAATGTGTTGGCAAGTGCCCTTAACTATATACTGTATGAATTTGAAATTCAGTGAAAGATTCTAATAACAATTACAGAAAATTGCTCCAATTTCATAAAAGATTACCAGGTTTCTTGGTGAAGATGCTAACAACAATGTCATCAACATTTATTAAACATCTCAACAAGAAGAGGATGAAGAACAAGGTAATGGAGTTGTTGATGTATCAGCACTTCTAAATGAAGATGATGGCTTTGGAGTTCAATCTACCAAAGCACCATCTTTGTCCTTGTCTGCTTTTCATCCAAATAGCCATAGCTGATGCCATAAAAGCAAAATCCAATGAGACATACAAGAATGTGTACTCTTCAACATTTTGAAAATATAATGCAACTTGGGACAAATGTGTAAGATCCACTCTTTTAGCCAAAACTGTTTGCTATTATGCCCAAAGGAAACCATGTAGAACTCCTTGTTCATTATAAGAAGCAATGGGGAATGGGACCTCAGATCTGAAGAAATTTAAGTTTCAATGCAAGTACAAATTATGCATGTTTTTCTTATCACAATTTAACGAACTGTCTTGTTAAAAATGTTTAATGATTTTATAACTGTCCAGGTGTATTATAATTAATTGTATCCCAACAATTGTAACCCAACAGTCAAATTTATCAAATGAAATGAGTGTAGTTAACTCAAAATTTACTGAAAGAGTTTTGAACTCGGTGCTGAAGTTAATTAAGTGATTAAGTATGTGTTAATTGAGGATTAATAATGTACACCTGCTGTTAACAAGCAGAATTAACAGTCACAATAGAGTTTGAGCATGCAAAATTCTGTTGTAGGGCGCTGTGAAAAGGGACGGGATTAATCAAGATAATTAGACATTTAAAAAAGTGAGCGATTGGTCCATATTTTAAATTTCTGTCCATAGAGGTCATGTTTTGATCTTCGATTTGTCTCATGCAATCACGAGATGCAATTTCGCAGGTCAGAGTTCATCAAGCTTGAACTTTGCAATGCATTGAACTGCGAAACTTGTCACACGAGCTTTGCGTTTTTGAATCATAGTTAATATTGTTATTTAAATTAATTTCTAATTAAGTAGATGATGTAGTATTGGATGTGAAGTATTGTATAAAGTAGATGCCTAATTTAACTATTCTTTATTAAGGGCTTCTAAACAAACAGACACAAACATTTTCTTCACATCAGAATCAACTAACAGATACAGACATCAAGAATCAGAGTATGAGTCTCGTTGATGGTAACACATTTTATACTGCAGTGCATGCTGGGAGATTCATTCAAACTCATCCATGGCTTCCAGCATGCAGTGCAGCAAGAAATATGTTACCATCATTGAGACTCAGACTCTGATTCTTGATGTCTGTGTGTTTAAGGTGGTTCAGAAGTTCAACAAAGCTTTGCTGTGTGTGTGAGATCTTTTTATTATGCATCGCATAACACACAGTTCTAGAAGCCAAAGAAAAACTGACATGAGGAATGAAATCAAATAGCCCTATAAAGCAAATGCTGTCAGTTTTGTTAGTGTCTGTGGTGATGTTTAAGAAATTTATTATTTTCAGTGAATTTCAGTAGACATCTGACAAAGCTAAACACACAGACATCAAGAATCAGAGTCTGAATCATATTCATATATGTTTGTTTAGAAGCCCTTAATAAAGTATAGTTAAATGAAGCATCTACTTTATTCAATACTTCACATCCAATACCATATCATTAACCTAATAAGTAATTAATTTAAATAACAATATTAATTAACGTATACAAAGTCAAGCAGGTTAGTAATAGATGAAGCTGTTGATACTGTTTATGGAGTTGTTTAATGATCCTCTGCTAAGATTTTAAGAGATTGAATGTGTTTTATTTCTTTTAAGGCTGTGACTGAAGTCAGCTGTAGTTTTGTGTTTCTCTTCAGTAATGCAGTCACACTAGAGTTTGAGCATGCGAAATTCTGTTGTATGGTGCTGCGAAGGAGCGGGATTAAACAAGATGATTAGACATTTAAAAAAGTGATTTCACAGGTCAGAGTTCACCAAGCTTGAACTTTGCAATGCAGCGAACTGCGAAACTTGTCGCACGAGCTTGCGGTTCCGGTCTGACGCATTCGTGTGCATATGAATGGAAGTCTGTGGGGAGAAAATTCCAGTGTGACCACAGCTTAATTCGGCTTGCTAACAGCAGGTGTACATTATTAATGCTCAATCAACACATACTTAATCACTTAATTAAGTCATTCAACTTCAAAACTATTTTTAAATGAGTAGAATTAACTTCAGTAAATTTTGAGTTAACTACACTCATTTCATTTGATAAATTTGACTGTTGGTTTTTTACAGTGTACAGTATTAAAAATGGTCATGATTTTAACAGTAAAAGTCTGTAAAATCTAGAGTGAAAACCTGTTAAATGATTAACAACTAATTTCTGGACAAAATACAGAAAATAACTGTAACCTTTGTTTTCAAGAAAGTAAGCAGAGTGTCTGAAGTCTCACCATACACCCTTATTCACTTGTCCCTATTAGTTCATTAGTATAGTCCACTAGACATTGTGAATAACCACAAATTACTGAATTCAGACACTGATGAACACCTGCTGTTAACAAGCACAATCACTGATGGAAAGAACAAGAAATAAAACTATACAGCAACAGCCTCACACCAAACCAACTGAATTAAAACAGAGGATTAAACAACTCTATTAAATAATAGCATTACCAGCTTTACTGATTAAAGTGTGACTACATTTCTGCCATATCTGCAAAAAAATTTGATATTTTTTATTGAAAATGTGCAGCACGGTGGCGCAGTGGGTAGCACAATCGCCTCACAGCAAGAAGGTTGCTGGTTCTAGCCCCGGGTTGCAGCTGGAAGGGCATCCGCTGCGTAAAACATATGCCGGATAAGTTGGCGGTTTCTGAAACACATCAGTTATGACAAAAAAGGCAATGAGAAATTGTATGTAAGTAATTATTATACATATAATTGCTGGTATTTTATAAGATAAGTCATAAAAACGAGTGTAAAATTATTTAAGGGAGGCTGTTTAGGACAATACTACAGCTTCTCAAGGATATTCAACAAAAATTATGAAGAAATTAATAATAATCAAATGTTAAATGTGTTGCAGGAGCTCTTAAGGCTTTATGCATGACAGTTTAAGACACACAGACATCAAGAATCAGAGTATGAACCTCCACCATGGTTGCTAAAAAAATATCAATTCATTCATGCCGCAATGCATGGTGTATGCCAGCATAGTACAAAACTCCCAGCATGCGTTGCAGCATGAATAAATTACGCAGCTTAATGTTCTTAAAATTTCTTTCTTTGCCTTTATTTTATTTTGCTGAAGCTCCAGTGATTTCATTTATGTTTATTATTCATTTCTCACACATAGCTAACAACATATTCAATACAAAAGCAGGTGAGAGTGGTTTTAATATCTTATCTGTCTGATATTTCCTTTTGGCCTTTTATGCCATACAAATAGTGTGACTAACACAATTAATTACAACAAAAACTAGTGTTAAAACAAGAAGTTGAACTAAAGCAGATACTGATCTCCATCACGGTGACTTCAAATGAACAACAACAATTTCATTAAGAGCTTTTGTACACGTGACAGAAAGTTTAGTATTGAGTGAAGCTCCTGATGTTTGTGTACTTGTTTAATGATCCTCTGCTGAGGGATTAAATTTTTATTGTGTATTTGTTTTTATTAATAATTATTTTTATTTAGAGTTTTATATTCAGTTGGCGTAGTGGGTAGCACGTTCGCCTCACAGCAAGAAGGTCGTTGATTCGAGCCTCGGCTGGGTCAGTTGGCATTTCTGTGTGGAGTTTGCATGTTCTCCCCGTGTTGGTGTGGGTTTCCTCCGGGTGCTCCGGTTTCCCCCACAAGTCCAAAGACATGCAGTATAGGTGAATTGGGTAGGCTAAATTGTCCGTAGTGTATGTGTGTGAATGGATGTGTGTGGATGTTTTCCAGTTGCAGCTGGAAGGGCATCCGCTGCGTAAAACATATGCTGGATAAGTTGGCGGTTCATTCCGCTGTGGCAACCCCAGATTAATAAAGGGACTAAGCCAAAATGAAAATGAATAAATGAATATTCAGTTGATTTCATCTTTGGTTTGGCTGTAATTTGTGTTATTTGGTCTTGTTTTTCGTTCCTTCAGTGATTCTGCTTGTTAACAGTTGTTCATCATTAATTCTCAATCTTCCTTTAATTAGACACTCAATTATCTCATTAAATTCATCACTGCCTTATCTCTGTAGTGAGGACACAGTGAGGATTTTGCTCTGGGATTTAAGGGGTTAAATGTGTTCAACGAAAAATACAGATTGTGAAATGTATTTTTAGTGAAAATATTCTGTAAATTGAATTTATGTATGTAAAATGTAAAAAACAGTAGATTACTGGCAACCACAGCTGCCAGTATTTTTCAAGATGTCCTTGCTGCAGCCTGCAGCTTGATGATGTAGGTGATCGTCAACGTAGCGGACCTTGTACTGTCACTAAGGTAATGCCCATGCTACTGTGACGGTTGGGTTTAGGTTAGGGGGAGGTGTGGGCGATCGTCCTAGTACTGACCACTAAAGTAGTGCCCATGCTACTGTGACGGTTGGGTTTAGGGTAGGAGTAGGTGTAGGCGATCATCCTTGTACCACCCACTAAGGTAGCGCCCATGCTACTGTGACGATTGAGTTTAGAGTAGGGGGAGGTGTAGGCAATCGTCAACTACGTAGTGGACCCTGTACTGCCCACTAAGGTAGCGCCCATGCTACTGTGAAGGTTGGGTTTAGGGTAGTGGGAGGTGTAGGCGATCGTCTATCTGTAGACTACGTATCAAGTTTTTCTTAGTGAACTGATGTACAATGGTTTTCAATATCGATATGCTCAGATATATTACTTAGACATTTAAAATACTGCTCTTAATGCGAGTAAGTGCCAATTAAAATGTAGTTGCTTTCTACAAATAAAAATAATTAACTCAAAGGTTTGTAAATTAACATTGCATCAGTTAATGAATACATTTTTCTTTTGTAAAAAAAAATTGTTTTTACAAAAAAAATTTGTATTTTTTACAAAAAGTTCTGGCAACCATAGCTGCCAGTATTTTTCCGTACATTTTACAGAATTTATTTTTACAGTGCAACCATAAGTACAATGTAAAACACGTATTTAGACCAGTGCTTAATTTTTGTGTTTTGCATTCAGATGTTTATTTTAATTGATCCAGCATTAACTTTTGCACGGTGAATACCTGCATGTGTGTGTGAGAGAATGTGAATAAGTGCAAGTGAAAAACAGTGAGCAAACTGTGTGGATTGTGTGTGGACGCCCGCACATAAAGGTAGTCACCATGCCGAAGTTAAAGCAGAAGGCATGTTTAACTATTTGCCCTCAACAATATTTTCGACCAATCCGCTTTCTTACATTTACAATCACTCTCATTGGTTGGTGATTGTTTCGCGTGCAGTGAGCATTCATTCATTCATTCATTTTCTTTTTGGCTTAGTCCCTTTACTAATCTAGGGTCGCCACAGCAGAACGAACCTTATCCAGCATGTGTTTCACGCAGCGGATGCCCTTCCAGCTGCAACCCATCACTGAGAAACATCCATACACACTCATTCACACACATACACTACGGACAATTTAGCTTACCCAATTTACCTATACCGCATGTCTGTGGACTGTGGGGGAACCCGGAGCACCCGAAGGAAACCCACGCGAACACAGGGAGAACATGCAAACTCCACACATGGTGGCGCAGTGAGTAGCACGATCGCCTCACAGCAAGAAGGTCGCTGGTTCAAGCCTCGGCTGGGTCAGTTGGCATTTCTGTGTGGAGTTTGCATGTTCTCCCCATGTTTGCGTGGGTTTCCTCCGGGTGCTGCGGTTTCCCCCACAAGTCCAAAGACATGCGGTGCAGGTGAATTGGGTAGGCTAAATTGTCCGTAGTGTATGAGTGTGAATAAGTGTGTGTGGATGTTTCCCACAGATGGGTTGCAGCTGGAAGGGCATCCGCTGCCTAAAACATATGCTGGATAAGTTGGCGGTTCATTCTGCTGTGGCGACCCCAGATTAATAAAGGGACTAAGCCGAAAAGAAAATTAATGAATGAACAAAGAGGCAGTCAAGCAGATATTTATTCACGAAAGTCACCAATCACCAACTGCTGTTTGTTGAATTATTTTCTGTTGTGTCAGATTTGGAAACATATTAGCATTTAACGTGACAGAAGCAGATTTTGACTTTTTATAAATCATTATAAATATAATTCTTTATTTGAAAGTTTTAAATACATTTATTGTGTTTTCCATTCAAGAATAAATGAATATAAATAGGTCCTTAGTTATCATTTATTACTGTCTGTTTATTTTGCAATGAAAAATATGTTTTTTTTTTTCAATTTAATTAAACCTAAGTCAAGTAAAATATTTTCTACCTGTAGCATGTGTTAACATAAAAGTTTTAAATACTGTAATGTAAATGGTTTAATACTTACATTAATACTACAAAATGGTAAAGCAGTATAGCATGTCTATATAATTTTTTTTTTTATGTGGGAGGAATGTGTAGAAAAGTTTTATTCAGTAATGCATTAACATTAATTAGTCATGCATTTCACACATTTTACATAGACGTGTTAAGCAATGAAGTAATAAGACAGTATTAGAAACGCCTATTAACTATTTTATATAAAATCCTGGCTGCAACCCGAATCTTTTAATAATAGGAGTTTACAGGCCACTTTGTGATATAATTATGTGTAGATACATAGGTAGTTCTTTTGTCTGTCGTACCTTTAGTTTGTAAGCCATATTTTGGTGTATTTCTGTCTTCGACCTGCTGCAAAGTGCGCGTGCATGAGAATACATGTTTACATGCGCATAAGCGGCCGAGATTGCATCGGTATGAATGCACATGCCCGGCCGGTCTGAGATTGCATCACGTCTGAATCCAGACTCTGTTGGCAGATACACTTATTACTGACCACTTTGACTTCCATACCATGCTTATTGAAACTCAACAGAATTTTTTTTTTTTGTGTGTGTGATGGGCTGCATGTTTAATTAGGCTCTTCACCCTTGAAATAATAAATTTAGACTCTCCAGCTGCTGTAACACAGAGTTTATAAAACACTTATATTATAACAGTAAAGCGGGATAGATAAATCTAGTTTTGTTCTGATAAATGTTTTTTTAATGGTCTGAATGACTGGCCTAATGCAAATTTTTTAAGCTTAGTTGCAAATATTATTTTATTAATGAGAAGTGGAAAAAAGAAAGATAACTAATTATTTTACAGTTAAGAAATAACATACAAAACCAGTTCAACTAGAGCAAAGACACACGCAGACCTCATGAATCAGACCTTGTACCTTAACAATGGTAACAATTAAAATGTTTCATGCCGCAATGCATGCTGGGTGTGGCACAGTACATAAATCCCAGCATGCAATTCGTCAATCTTATAGTTTTCTTTTTTTTCGTTTGATTTTGCTTATATGTTTATACTTTCAGTAGCCTGTTAATAACCAGTTTGTGATGTTTGTGAGTTAAACTGTTAATTTGTTACTTGCCACCGTTGTTGGGGTTCATACGCTGATTCTTGATGTCTCTTTGAGTGCAACTTAAATCATAGAGCAAAGTGTTTTTGTCCAAGATATTCTTAAAAACTTCCAGAATTCAATGCCACATACAAGCATGTTATGTTACATTTAACAATGATTAAAACAATGGATTATATTACTGTATATTACATTAGAACAAGTGCCTCACTAAAAACAATATTAACATCACCAGATCTTATTTAGGTTTTTGGCTTGTTTGCCATATGAGAAGAGCTTTTTAAACAAAGTTCTTAAAAATAGCAGCAGTCAAAATAAATGAATGTCCGGGTTAAGAGCCCAACCTAAGCAAACTCTATTCTCCATGATGGTGACTTAAAATGTTGACCTTTATCTCAAGAAGAACTTGTTAGGTTATTCATTCATTCATTCATTCATTTTCTTTTCAGCTTAGTCCCTTTATTAATCTGGGGTCGCCACAGCGGAATGAACCGCCAACTTATCCAGCATATGTTTTACGCAGCGGATGCCCTTCCAGCTGCAACCTATTACTGGGAAACATCCATACACACTCATTCACACACATACACTACGGACAATTTAGCTTACCCAATTCACCTATACTGCATGTCTTTGGACTTGTGGGGGAAACCGGAGCACCCGGAGGAAACCCACGCCAACACGGGGAGAACATGCAAACTCCACACAGAAATGCCAACTGACCCAGCCGAGGCTCGAACCAGTGACCTTCTTGCTGTGAGGCGATTGTGCTACCCACGGTGCCACCGTGAGGCCCCCTAGTTGGTTATTTCATTACAAAGCTGTGACTGAAGTTGTAGTTTTTTGTATGTTCTGTTCTTGTTTTTTTACCTTCAGTATTTCTTCATTTGTTCATCGCTTATCCTCAATTATCATTTAATTAATTCATTTACTTCATCTTTGCTTCATGTTTCTTGAACACTGAGTAGTGTTGACACTTGGAAGTGTTCAATTAAAACTGAGCTATTTGCTCTGGGGTTTAAAGGGCTAAAGGTGTGAGATGTAAAAACACGGTGTAAAAATGTATTTTAACAGTAATAAAATGTTAATTTAAACTACGGAAGTAGACTGTAAAAAACAGTAAATTGCTGGCAACCCAGCTGCCAGTATTTTATGGTAAAATCAAGGAGGAAAAAAAAATGTATTTTGCTGTAAAACTTGAAGCTAATTTCTTCTTTGTGTCACCTTTGTAGAGCAGAGTAGAGCCAGTGTTTGAGTCAAAGATGAACAACGAAATGCTGATGTTATGCTGCATGTTTCTTTATTTAAAGACAGTAGCTGCTTAGTTGCTGATGCAGTAAAAATCTCTCTGTTTTAATTCCAGCTTTACATGCATGTATGCTGCTGTGAAATTAAAGATATTTGGGTTAAACAAATTTTCGAATTAACTAAGTTATCATTATAAATATGCTTATAAGCATATATAGCACATTACCTCATAAACACATACAGCAGTTGGCCAATTTGAGGCAGTCAGTTTCAGTGAACAAAATGAGTTCACTTGAGTATTGTGTATATCAATGTAGTCCATGTATTTTTAATATACAGAGCAACAGCTAGATGCTGCTAATTTAACAGTGCTGCCAGTTACTTACTATTTTTTAACGGGACAATTTTTAACAGTGCAGTGATTATTGATCACAATGAACTTAGTAATGCTATGGGGATTTCCTCAGTTTTTCTTCATGTGTACTTGAGAGTTACAGTGTCTTCTGGTGTTCAGACGAGATTTACTACTAATCACAGAGTTGTGCTTCCCTTTATGTTTGCAATTTTATCTAGATTAATCATCCAGTCCTTAAATAAATAAATAATAGTTGAAACTTACGTTTGGGGTCTGGTGTCTGGGATGGCTCTATCTATTGGTATCTGTTCACTCAGGAATACATTAAAATATCCTTCACTCCAACGTCTTTTACTTTCCAGTTCTTCATCTCTGGGAACTCTTGCAGGCTGTCCAAACTGTCCCACAGCATGCGGATCTCTAGGCCTATCTGTCACATCTAGGACTTTGACTTTGTGATGTCCACCGGATCTCCTCATCCACACACTTGAAGAGGGCAGCACCCGTAACGCCTCTTCCTGAGCTGTCAGGTCACTTGGTTTTCGAGTAATATCTGGTTTTGTTTTCTTGAAAGTATCAGCATGTTTTTTTCTACTGTGAGTAATGTTTTTCAGTTTATCAGTCTCTACTGGTTTCAGCAAATCATTAGTCAAGTTTTTTTGTGAACCCACATCTATGTTTATTTCATAATGTGACATAACTGAAGTGTTGTCAGGATACACTTTCTGTTGGACAACAGCCAGTGCTTTTGAAAATGTATGTGCATTAACATTCAGCTTTACTTTTGCCTGATGATTAAAAACAGTGTTTATTGTATTTATCCTTGCAGTTAAATTGCTCACTTTATCATTAAAAATAGTTTTTGTCTCATTTGTTTTTTTAGGAGTGGTACTCCTCTTATTTTGATGAATTTCCTTCTTTTGTTCCACAAAAATAAATTTGCTTGTCAAACCATGTAGTGGATTTTGGCTTTCTGGCTTTGGCCATTTTCTGTAAACCTCATCAACTTTCCTTTCAAGCCTGTTGAAGTTTTTAAGAGACTTTCTCTTGTGCAAGTTTACTTTTTGCAGTGGATATTTGATCAAATCATTTGCATAGTCTTGCCTCCTTTGTTTTAGAATAATTTCTCTCTCTTTGAAGTCTTGATTTACATCACTGAAGGATATTCGCAGTGCTACGATATCAAAGATGAGCCAAATTACTGATGCTATAAACACAAACGCCAGGACCCTCCCACTGCCTCTTAAATACTTCTTAAAATTCATCTTATTATTTTATTTATACGTCTTACTGTTTCCTACTTAGTAACTTTTTGAATATGTGCAAATAAATTGTGTACTAAACGAACGGATTCGGTTAAAGAGTGTTAACAACATAGATGAAAGGAACGAAAGCGGAATTAAAATGAAACCCATCTGTCATACGGTCATTCAAGCTATTGCGTTGACAACAGCAACGTGATTTGCTTACAGCGGCTTACCTGGCTATTCAGATGTAGGCTACATTCCATTTGCGACTGCAATAAACAGACTATTTTAAAATAGTGTCAGTTCCAAACAATAACTGCGTGAACGCAACCATTGAGAACAGTTAATCTGCTAACATCCCGAATTCATAAACGACGGATATTTCAAAATTATGACCTTAACTCTCTATAGTCCTGACAAACTTCCGCGATTTTACACTCAGAAGTAACGTCGCGAGCTGTGAACCTTCCTCGTGAGATAGTCGTCGCAAACTTTTTGCATCACAAAAAAGGACCGCTGCTTTGGTCTCCTGAAATTATTGTTTTATACAATCGTTTCGATGTTCCGAAAGGATCACTGGACAATTCTTTCGTAAACGCGCGCGCACTCACTTGCGTTCATGCCTTTCACTGTTTACATCCTCCTATGAGCCTGTAGTTCCTGCTGGCGTCCTACACATCAGACCTTCCCTTCACACGTAAGCACTTTTGTGACGACGTGTCAATTTGGGACGATATTTTGGTAGCGTTTAGAATTTGATTCCTTAGCAGGTGTGGTTCAAAAGACTCGAAGGGAAAAAAAGTCAGCCTTCATGTAGAATATGTACCATGCCCGTGTTTATTTGTACACATTGAACTACAATTAGCTAATACATTGTAGGCCTAGCCTAAAAAGCCTAAAAGTGGCCACTTCTTATATTTTACACACAATACAATAACTAATACTTTAGTTAAGTATTAGCTATTAGATTATCACCTATTAATAAGATGTCTATTAGCAAGCCTAAAAGTCTATTATAAAGCATGATCTTATTCTAGATCTCTAACCATATAACAACCTTTCTAAACTACGCAGCAATAGATTATTGAGCTAAATGTCTTAGTTAATGAATTGTTTACAATTAGAATGACTACCTAAAAATAAAGTGTGACCATATAGGCTATATGTTAATGTATAAAGACCAAAAATGTCCTTTAATAATAATAATAATAATAATAATATAATAATGATCTTTTTTTAAGTATCAGGTAACAATAGGCTATTATTTTTCAACAGCTTTCATATGGCAACTTATCTTTAAACAATGTTTATGTTTGTGTAAACAGCAAATTTCAACAATTAGTCTTGTACAATAAATTAGTTATTCAGCAAGTATTTCAGTTCTGCAGTATTTACCACATATGATAATTACCATAATTTTGACACAATTTTATTTTTAAGATGTAGCATTTAAAGATATTAACGCTGTTTTATTTGTGTATGATCATAGTCTGTAACATATCATTAAATAAAAGGCTGGAATTTAGATGAACCTGTTTTGTTGCAACAGACAATACCTGAAAGACTTGTCTGTGTTTGTTCCTGTATAGGAAAGGTAATTTTAAAAATTACATTGCTGTACTGTTGAACACCCTTTGTCCTAAAATTAGTTACGCTCTGTAATGTAGACTGGCCATTGAAATCTTTTCAGGCCTAAAATAACAGCGCCTGTCATGTCTTGAGTTAAGTGGAACAATCTTGCAGTGTGTATTTATTCCATGCTAATTAGGGACCTAGAATTAAAATTACAAAAGTTGATCTTTCATTTGCATAGAGGTCATGTTTAACGCACCTATGCTGAAATCGACAAGCCACATGACTATAGTTAAATCTGACCCAGTGACATTTCCCGCGTCAAATTATGCAAAATGTGTGAATTAAATTAATTAGAGAATTCATTATGAAATATGTCTGGCAGAAATTATCGTAATATTTAGTTATGTGAGGTCATTTTCTTTCATTGTTGGAGCTAATTTGTTTCATAATATTTCCTGCTGTACTGTCTTCCCACGTTAACCATGATGTATGCAGTTTGTTAGGGCTTTAATTTATTATGATTACATTTTGTACCTAATGTTCAGCTTGTTTGGACAGATGCCTCCCAATGAGAAAACCTTTCAAACAATTAATTTGAAATCAATTGCTTTTTTTTTTTTTTTGCTTCTTTAAGTATGACGCCGTTGGGAAAATCTCTGTGCTATTTCCTGCAGCAGTGATTGGCTGTTAATAGCTGTAATGAGTGATCATCTCACCCTCTGCTACCTCAGCAGCCAAATAAATGAATTAGACTGTTGTAATGGTTGCTGTTAGCTGTCTACCCATCCTCAAACTGCAGCATACTCCTTAATTAGTCCTGGATTGCAATGTCTGGAGCTACGATGGCGCATCTATTATCCATTGCTAGCCTTTAAACAGGATCTCGCCTCAAATATGTAAATCACTCTTTTGCAGGGAGAGACAAACCCAGCCCATCAGTTTCTGCCAGTCAGCATGAGTGACAGAGGGGAAAGGTAAAAAAAAAAGTGTTAACAAGAAGTGTTATTTGTGTATGATAACATTTAATGTTATAAATGAACTTGCAACATAAAAACATGGTAACACATTAATTGTGTATTTAACTTTAAGGAATTATACTTAAGTTATGTTTTACATTCTCAGGTTCAAAATAAATTTAAAACATATTTAACTATACGTTCACATATGTAATAAAGCAGTTATGTAATTAAATGAAGCACATTTTAAATAAATAATCCAATATTAATAAGTAATAATGAATACAATATTAAACACACAATAAAAACAAAACATTATAATAGTTGAAAACATCAATATACATGAAACGTTACCCATAAACAAAAAGCCACACCAACTGATTGCATTATATCAAGGTTTACAATCTATGTAAAAATGATTTTATTTCATTTCAGTAATCCACCAACATATTTAATGTGTAGCTTCTTCCACTTTCTTTCTTTGCTCCACAACACAATGCCACTAGATGGCAGCTTTGTTCTTTTAAAGCTAAACCAATGTACTCAAATGCACTTGAAGATTCAATTTTGAGCTGGGAAATGGTCACATTCATGGTTGCTAGACCTAATTTACTGGGGCACAAGCTCTAGTGAAGTATTACATTTACATATACTTATATTATCACTTATCCAAATTTAGAATATAAATCTGACATTGGACGTTACCTTATAGCGACTAGAAAATAATATACATGTCATATTTTAGTGTTTTCAATTCGCTGTTTAGGAAAAAAAAATATTATTCAACCACAGACTGCCAGCTCAAACACTTTTTAGGACAGTAGCAGCATCAGGCCAGAGATCTATTAAATAAATGTTATTGATATGAACCATTTTCGAATAAATTTAGATTTACGTTAAAAAAAAAGTGAATTTAACGACATTACATAAGCTAGGTAATATATGATTTGCAGTAAGCAACATTTTAATACAGCCTAATTAATGGCAATGCATTTTCAAATA
>CAIGQW010055114.1:393785-404971 GCA_903798125.1 Danio choprae | reverse complement strand
ATTATAAGATGATATTATTATAAAATACATATGCAGTAAATTCTATAAAAATATCATGTTGCTAAGGAAAATACATTGTATGGTATTTTGGTTTAAGAAATTAACAAATACATTAAGAAACACATATAACTTAAGCAATCCCTACAACATACCAGCATTGGAGCAAGAGAGCGTAAACTGAGATTACCCCTAAACCTACCCATTCATGTCACATAACCTGGAATACCCCCACGAATATACAGCCATTGCAAACTTCCATAAAACAATATTGCATGAAATCACACAGCCCAAAAAAAGACAAAAACACAGCGCTAAACAAAAGACGAAAAGCAAGCACTCAGCTGCTAAAAACAAAACAAAACAAAAAAACCATGACAGCACAATACTAGACTAAACCTGAGAGACACAAGATCACAGTGAGGGAATAAACACTCAATCCATATGGTCACAAAGCAGGACAAAACACTGAAACATGTACAGTGCTAACACCACAATCCACATAAATAATACAATTACATAGACAAGGGAAAGTGCACATATTTGGTTTGCTAAAAAATTAACCCTCACATCAAATAGACAAACTCAAAACTGTGCTCGCTGACTAAGACAAGACAACAGAGTGTCAGGGCTCTGTCACCAAACCAAAAATAAACCAGACCGAAGTGACAGAACCCAGACACCATGAAACACACACACATGTCCCCAGGTCTGCCCTAGGGGTGCAGAGCTTCATTCATATCTCTGACATCTGATTTGTTAACCATATGGCCCATGGCAATGTCTCTCCCCTCACCCCAATCAGACTCCTTTTTATTTTACTTCTTTTTTTAGCACTTACACCCTCAATTGTTTTTGACTTCCCCTGCCTTCATGTTATTATTACAAAGCTGGTACAAGAGTAAGGCACTATGAAAGTAAAGGACTACAATAATGTGTTTAAAGAGTAAAAATGATGCATAAACCAACAAAAGACAAAAAAAAATATTTACAATATTCTAAACATTTTTTTTTTACATTATTTGCATTCTGTAAACTAAGCGTCTCATATATTTGGAGCAAATGCATTATAAATGTATTATTTTGTGGAGAGAAAAAAAACTCAAGCATTGCCTATGTCTTTTAAAGTGTTTACAAGACAAGAAAAATAAGACAGCTTCCAGTGCTACAGGCTTGACTGTTGATAATGGAGTATTATGATATTAATTAAAACACAAGTCAGCCTTCCCCCTCTCTGTGTATAGCCCATGGGTATACAATGTTGCACACTTGATTGAATCAGGTAGTAACGGTCTTATGGTAGGCATTTCATATTTTGCGGTTGAAGGGCTGAGAAAAATCTGAGCATGGCTCCATTACTCTCAACATGATGGTAAAGCTGACAGCTCAGTACTTTTTACATTATTGTCACATTTGCAGGTTTACCATTTTAAAATGTATAGGAGACCAATAGAATCTGGTAGCTGAATGTCAATCCATCCTATATGTAAAATGTCAGTCATGTCAGGTGGTGAATCATATGTTATGGACAGTATGTAAAAAAAGAATAAACATGCAAAATATTTCATATAGTTCATAAAATAATTAGAATCAAAGCATGTCCAATCAATTGGTACAGCTTTTTGGCCTGTTTCCTGGCAGAAGCAAAATCACATGCCTTTATCCTTGAAAAAACATACACACAGTAAAGTGCACAGTAAAACACTATAAATGCCTCATTGACTTGCATAATGTTAAGACTACAGTCCACGGTAGTCCAGTTCATAGTCTATATTTGTTTTGTTTTATAATTGAATCTATAATTAGTATGATAATGTTACTTCAATGGGGCCTCACGGTGGCGCAGTGGGTAGCACGTTCGCTTCACAGCAAGAAGGTCGCTGGTTCGAGCCTCGGCTGGGTCAGTTGGCGTTTCTGTGTGGAGTTTGCATGTTCTCCCCGTGTTGGCGTGGGTTTCCTCCGGGTGCTCTGGTTTCCCCCACAAGTCCAAAGACATGCGATATAGGTGAATTGGGTAAGCTAAATTGTCCGTAGTGTATGTGTTTGAATGAGAGTGTGTGGATGTTTCCCAGTGATGGGTTGCAGCTGGAAGGGCATCCGCTGCGTAAAACATATGCTGGATAAGTTGGCGGCTCATTCCGCTGTGGCGACCCCAGATTAATAAAGGGATTAAGCCGAAATGAAAATTAATGAATGTAAACGTTCGTTTAAAGTCCATTATACAACAGAGATTTGTTTTTTATTCTTCCAATGTTTGAAAATTGTATTCATAGAAATAGCAAGAGATGAGAATTAGGGCAGTATGTTCAAATGTACTAGATTTTGCTTAAGTGTTAGCTAACAGGGATAGTGGTGGGATAGTTGTATTTTTTTAATGACTTCCTTTCCGTATGGGATCAGAAATGCATGACCATAGTGCATTCAGATATGATGCATTAATTAAATGTGTTCAATTGTCTGATTCTATTATGCATTTTAATTTTTTCACTTATTAATTTTGAAGATTGACTGATGTTTATTATTGTATGTAGCAAGGGTTTATGTGCAATTTTTGCTGTCATTGTGCCCTTCTCCTTACAGAATTTGTTAGAAGAGTTTATTAATAGTGCTAATTTTGGAAACATAGCAACATCAATAAGAGACTCAAGATCTGGAGCAGGATCTCTAAATACAAACTTTTAGCTCAGGAGACAAGACACAGTGAAAAGTTGTTCTGTGGCTTGCTGGTCTATTCTCTAAAGCCAGAGAATAGGATTCAGTAGCTAACTCAGACACACTTCATGTGCCCTGAAAGAATTGAAACGAGGTATAATCCACTTCAATAATCCACTTGTAAACCTTCAACACCTCTATGGTTTACATTATAGATGAGTCCTTAAAATAAATGTACATTAAATACACTATGGGGCTGTTTACACCCGGCCACTTCATGCATTTTTTCTGATCAGATAGCTATCCAATTGTGAAAAGGATCGTTTTAAAATGCAATCGAGATGGATATGAATCTGATCACTCAAACCAGTTCAGTGTCACACCCCCTGCACGTTCTATTAGCCCGGTTCACCATTCACACTCTCCAGCCACTACACAACGCACTCAGTCTCCTGATTATTGATCACACACACCTGTTCACTCATCACACTCACCTGCTCCAGTCATCACCACCGCACTATATAGTCTCACCCTCTCCAGTCCTTCATTGTCCGGTATCATCTTCACATGATCGCAACTCTCTCCGTCTGCTCGTCTCGATCATCTGCCAAGGCTATCTGCGACTCATTGAACCCAGAGACTAACCCCTGTCATCGGCTTGCTCTGCTCAAGGGAAGTGATTCTATTGACTCTATTGACTTTGCATTGAACTGCTTGCTAGCACCACGGTGCGAAGATCTACTTGTGTTTTAATAAACACTGTGTGAACGATATCTTGTCTCTGCCTTCTGTGATCCGTGACATTCAGGAGGTGGACTGGACAGGTCTAAATGCATCTGGTTGTTGAAACCACATATGTAAATACTGCTCCTCCCCCAAAAAAAAAAAAAAAAACTTGCAAAGTTTCTTATAGTCAGTTAAAGGAGCAGTATCAGCAGATATTAAGCAGACAGTCTAATACTCAAATGAGAATTAATTGGCATGTAGTTGCAATGCAATTTTTAGTTAACAAAATGTGCAATAGGGACTATCAAAATAAAGTGTTATCAAAAATTTTCCCCGGATGTTGGGTAACAACCTAAGAAATCCATATATGCAAAGAAAACAAATCTAATTAGTTTGCAAATTAAGTTGTGTAATAAAGTGAAATGACACAAGGAAATAGTATTGAACACATGAAGAAAGGGAGGTGCAGAAAGGCCAGACAGCAGCTGAAATCTCTCAGTAGTTTTTTAGCAACCCTTTGCCCTTCATATTTGTCAATCATATTTGCCCTTCATATTTGTGTAGTAGATTAGTTATGTTACTATCAAGTTATGATAGTAATAGTTACTATAATAGTTAAATAATGATTAACACATTTGAAGTTTACTGACAGTTTGTCTGTCTGCATGTAAAACAAACAAACTAACAACAAAAAAAATGAAAAAATAAATAAAAAAATAGAGACATACTTTACTGGTATAATTCCTGGTATATATTTTAGGATATGTCACTGCAAGTTATTTTCTCTTAGACTCAAACATTCAATTAAGGGTCTTTCACAAAAGAACCAAACTGAGTTCACTTAAAGTGAACCGAAATAGGAGCCAGCCAAAGTTAGCCAATGTATCCTTTTATTGGGTTTTTGCTGCACATTTTCTTGTGAAATTGAAATATAACAAAACTACATTGAAAGCTTAAAACAAACCCCAAAACAAATAAGCTACATTAATAACCTTTATATCAATTATGTAAAGATTTGTCTGTGTTCTTTCTATTTATATTTAGAGGCAACCACTGGAGTTAGATCAGGATCAATTATTTTTAATCTAAATTAGACTGTTTACATTAAAAGTATAAAGCAAAAACAGAATGATCTTTAGACTTTAGTTTTGTGAAACCTTTGTCAAAAATATATGACGAAGATAGCAGAGCTGAATAGATTAACTCTCTGCCAGCAGGTGGTGCTTATGAATACCATAGGTTACACTATCATATTTCATAGGTTACACTGTAACAAAAAAGTGGTGCATTAATGAATACTGGTTTAATATGTATTGTTCAAAGAAGAAGGTAGTAAATATCATATATACTTTTCTAAAAACAATCAATTACCCCTCAGATATTCATTTACAGAAACTACTCTAAGGGCCAGTACACACCAAGCCAACACCAAACAACTAGCATGATGAAATGATGTGTCGTTGCCTCTTGTTGGCTTGTGTCTGGTCTTATCTAAACCAAAAAGCTGCACATGAATATACTAAACTTAAGCCAACATAGGCTCATTCTGAAAATGTAGCCCTATATACATTTCTGGAGATTGTGAATTTTGTAGCCAGAGGAACGTATGACTGCATTTCATCTTTAAAATGAACGCTACGGTGCTATACAATTTCTGGATTGCTTTTAAAAAAACGATGTGGGTTGGGTTTAGGGAAGTGGGTGAGCGCTGGTCAATCAGTGCTTTTGAAAACACTATCGGTTGGGTTTAGGGAAGGAAGAGGGTGCGTCAGTTGATCGGTCGGTCAGTTAGTCAGTCGACAGCTTTACGCAAGAAGAGCAGGCGTGAATGGCACTCGTGAGAGAAGTTTGAGATCTCAAAAAGCATACACAGTGGCCTCTTAAAAAAAAAACACTTAGCTCATGAGATTTTAGCTCCTGGAAAGCATTTGCCGCTTTCCAGAAATATATATAGGGGTATGTAATCAGAATGAGCCTGGGTTGCTGAAAGCAGTTGACTGATTCAAGAGCGCAAGTATGTGCCTTTCCACACTGCCGGGCAGATTCTGTTTTTCTCATTCAGAATGGCAAACTCGACAATGTGTAAACAAAGCAGTGTTTAGTACCATTACAATCACCACAAAGGGATTCGCTCTTGCAAATATCACTGATAATCCATATTGTTTGTACAAATCTTTGAGTTTTTAAAATTTTGGCTGCATTCACACTTCATGGTTCAAATGACCCAATTCTGTTTTTTTTCTCTCCCATGTGGCTCAGATCGTATATGGCCCACATACGTGTAAGCAGGAAAAAAAAAATCACATGGATAACTATTTACACAGATCAGATGCAGGCCTTGTTCATATGTGGAGATGTATCCGATATGAATCAAATACATGCCCTTGTGTCTGCAATGCAAGCAGCTAGATCACATTTTCACCTTTCAATGTGAGTCACACATCCTCAAAAATGGTAACAAAAGATGTCAAAACAGAAGTCTGCACAAGTCCCAAACCTTAAATCTCATTTTCAAGGACAATAATAAAAGCTTTTTTATTAAGATGTTGGACAATTAATGCATTTATGCAGGTTGGAGAGAGAGAGAGAGAGAGAGAGAGAGAGAGAGACCGTATAAACAATAATGTGCATAAATCACACCATGGACATGACATTAAAAAGCCTGGATTACAAGAAGATGGACAAATGAGAACATTTCTATCATAAACTATAGACAATACATTTTTCAATAAGAAAATAAAACCGATTCAATACAGGAATGGAGAAAAGAGCACTCTTATTATCACAACTTTCAGTTTACCATCACTCTCTTTTTTCCAGGTTTTTGCGTGTGCAACGTAAATGCAGACATCACATATGAGTCACATTTAAAAGATGTAAGTGGGCCTTCAAAATAAATTGGATACTGTCACAAAATTTTGTATTGACCAATAAGATCTGAAGTGTAAATGCAGCCTAACTGTATCGCAATTTCTTTGCGATCTCTAACGATCAGAATGTTCACTTATTTAAATCATTATTAATTTTTCAACCGGATTGTGGTTCATCCTTACATCCCTATGTTTTTTGTTTTAAGTGTAGCTGATGTTTGATGTAATCATCTTTCCAAATTTCAATAAGTGTGTGCTTAAAGTTTATTTTAGAGAAGTACATAAAAATACACCAAAAGTACAAAAAAAAAAAAAAAAAAGTATACTAATAGCACACTTGAATACACTTATTTTTTCCGAAGGGTTCCCTTAAATGTTTGAGTTGCTATGCATAATGGACTCTGTCTGAAATGTATTGTAGTTTATTGTGTACAATATTAATTGGATTTTAGAACATTTCTTTATTCTAAGTTTCCAAGACAGATCTTGACTGTGTTAGTTTAACATCAGTATGTCGAGTTTTCTAATAATGCAATGGCCTCTCATATATAATTCCTTACATTATTTATATAAAGTAAAATAATAAGAGTTCAGTACATAAAAATAACCATGCAGTGAGCCATTGTTTCCTTGTTCTCAAGCTAATTAAACTGAGAACTGCCAGACCAGAGCTCATTAATATTCAATACCCTTCTAAATATGGTCAATATGGAACTTCTGATTCTAGGGGTATTTTAAGGGGTAATAAATGAGCATATAAAACCATTTTTGGAGATTTTTAGAACTTATCTAAGCCACATACCTTCTATGTATTTATGAGAAAACCATTTATCTTATTGAATCAATGCAGTATATGGCACATTTAGGATAAACAAACTATGACCAAATATATTAGTAACTAATGTAATCAATAGCTTACGATACTCTCCATGCTATATAATGATGACACTATATAGAAAATATATACAGCAATTTTCTAGCTATGTTCCTTGGTTAGGACCTCGCTCATTATTGAATCTTAGCTTGTGTGATGGAAATGGACAGAGAAAAAAAACTATATTAGTGAGTCCTTTCCTGCTCATTAAGACTCTGCCCTGCTGAGCTGTGAATATGTAAAGTTTTAATAAGCACAGTGACACAATGGAAGCACATCTACTAGGTTTTAAAGCAGAATAAAGACGAGGTAATATAACACAATAGAGCAGAGAGATGTCTGTAATTAGACACACATGTATTTTATGGCACTGTGCCTCCTGAAGACTATAGTTCATGTCCAAGAATGTGAGGTTAAAAAGCAATTAGACTATTTTTTAAACTGTGCATTAAGGCAAAGTATTAATTAATTTAGCTGTATGTTAATTCTTAAATGCAACTGTAGAGCTAAAGTCAAATGTAGTCTTAAATTCTGCCCTTATAAATTAACAATGTCTACACTGCATGTGAATAAATTAATAAGATATAGCACTAAAACTTATTGCTTGTAACATAAACTGCAGATATTCGCATAATCCGTCTTTTTCTGCTGTCCAGTTTACTTTCACGGTAATTACAAAAAGAGGCCACTTGCAGTCTCTGTTCTGGTCTCACTGTTTCTTTCAGCATCGTATTCTCTTTTTCTGTAATTTACAGGTCAGATTCTGTAATCTCTTTCTTCCTTTTTTCTTGTAAGATCTTTTTTCTTTTCTCTGCTTCTCACTGACCCCTAGTCTTGCTCTGTCAGATATACTCTGGGTCGTCAAGGTTGTTTGAAATATCACAGGATGCCCTAGGCTTACACATTTCCTTTTATGCTGCAGGTACAGAAAGAGTACAGAGACAGAGTCTTCTCCTCCTCCAGGCCACTTGGTTCTTACACAGAGCTATAATCAGCCAGTCATCTTCTATTTCTGCTATTGCATGCAAATAAAAAAAATAAAAATGAATGAGGTCTTAATCCTGTCTAGCTTTTAATACACAAAACAACACACTTTTAAATGAGATGCAACAATTTTCAAATATAGGCAGACAACTTAACCCTTAGTGTTTTAGTTGTATATCTTTCTTAACAGTTATTGTTTTCGCATGCATCGATTTCCTTATTTATTTTTAATTTTTTTGCAGCACATGACTTGCTCTGAGGTATGCGAAAAGCATTGTTGTCTCTTTCTGCATTCAAAGAATAATTATAGCATGACACTTCAGTCCAGGTAATAAAATATATAAATGGTCGAAATTTCAGTTTCCTGGTAAAAATCAAGGAACTAACAATTTGTTAAAAAATATATAAATAAATTAATTTGTATAATGCACTTGTCACAGGAGGACAGAGACCAGAACTGTGAGTATATGGTAAATGGTTAATTGTAAACGGTGGCAGATGATGATAATATGAGCAAGCAAGAGCCTATTGCAGCATGGACCGGAGGATGGATTCAATTCATCTTTATTTCTATAGTGCTTTTACAATGTAGATTGCGTCAAAGCAGCTTAACAGAAGATTATAGTAAATTGAAACTGTCAGTCCAGTTTTCAGAGTTGAAGTTCAGTGTGGTTTAAACTTTTACTACTGAAAGTCCAAACACTGAAGAGCAAATCCAGCGATGCGCACCTCCACAAGTCCCAAACCAATCAAGCCAGTGGCAACAGTGGCGAGGAACAAACTTCACCATAGAACCAGGTACTTTGAAGGAACAAGAGACAGCCACCTGACGAGACCAGGAGAGAATCACAGTAGTAAAGAGAGAGATGATGAACACTGGAGGAAACAGGATAGGTAAGTATAAGCTAGTACTGACCGTGCACATTAGTCCTTCTGTCAGTCAATGAGGCCAGACACTTAGTGAAGTGGAGTGCAGGGTTTTTGGGGCTGGAGTGATGACTGGGGATGATGTGCAGGTTCGGGGCTAATCAGAACTCAGGTGAGGGTGATCGGAGTGATTGGGGTGACAGTGAGGGGGGAGAACCTGGCCTGGCTGTTACAGCACCTTTATAATTTTATTAATATATATTTTTAAATCCATTAACGCTACTCAAAACCCAAAATAACCATTTTATAGTGAACATAAAAAATATGTAAAACTAGACAGTACTGGACAGAAATGTGCAAAATAAAACATGAAGTAAGATTTTAACATCACATCATTATTTAACCAATTTACCTGATTAGCCCTTAATTGTTTCTGTCCCAACTGTTTTGAAATGTGTTGGTAGAACCAAATTTGGAATGTGTTTATTTTGAAAAAAAAAATTAATAAATAAAAATACAAATCATGAGGAACACAATCTGCCTCTCCTTCAATTTCATTGGTTGAATCAGTAAATCAATCATTTTCCTTTCGTCGTCAGAACATGTGTAAGTAAAATTTCCATCTGCAAACATAATATTTTGCTAAGCGATAATAAACCCAGCACCCAGACTAGATTACTATTATTATTTTTTTTAAAAAATTATAATAATTCTCATTACTCTACATTTAGAGACTGTGAACAGATAAATCACATGAACAATTTAGACCAAATTTCTTACTGATCATTTGTGTTGTTGTAAGCAGGCCTTTAACAAATAAACAAAATTATGCTTTTATTAAAAGGGTGGAATCTTGAACAAATGGTAAATGTATTGCGCACATTCTGTCTGGAAGTGAGGTGTGATGGGTTGTCAGCCACAGTAGACTGCTTAAAGAGAGGCTGTATGTTATTGATAACCAGGCTTGTGTTTTTAAACCCGTCCTGAACAATAGCAGCTTGCCCTGCTGTGCCCCACTGCACAACAATATCTGCTCTCAACACACATCACAAACAATCAAACCACACAAAAGCCCTGCTGCCTGTGTTTTGGCAGCTCTGTGCATCTTTTCACTGCCAAATTAATTTGTAACCAATATTCTTAAACTTAAATATGCTTAAAATCTGAGACAAATGTACAAAAACTAAAAACAGCTTTCTGCAGGAAATGTCAGTAGAGCTTGTCTGCATAAAGAAAATTGTATACTTGTATTAAGTAAAAAATACATTTTATGTGAAAAAAAAATCTGAGTCATGCTTATTTGCACAGAAATTGTACAATTGAGTGTAGGTGTCTGACAGGGTTGCCAGGTTTTCGAAACAAACAGCCCAATGGCCAAAACCTAACATCAAAAATAGCCTAAACCTATAATGGCTCATCAGTGTACTATGATTCTGCATAAATGCTACTCCATCTGAAAAAAACAAAAACTGGTATAGTTTAATTATTTGTTTACAGGGGCAATGCACATTAATAAACATTAATAAACATATATACTAAAATAAAATATATAAGTGAATTATCAAGACCATAAACATTTGAGGGAAATCACTGTGATCACTGACAGTTGCCTGCATTATCTGAAACTCCTGGAAACAAATCTCCGCCTGCCAAACTGAGCAGCCAGGAGTTGCATTGAAGTGATGTCAACTCCCTCTTCGTCTGGTTGGCTAAAGGAGCAACTGTCAATCTCGACTATTGGACCAATGATGACGCTAAAGCCCACCCGTGATTTAAATGAATCACAAATTGCATCTTTTGAAAAAGCAAAAGAGGAATGTGGGAACAAGAGTGAAGGGGAAAAGTCTGTAAGCACACAAAATATTCATTTTGTCTAAAAGCATTTTCATTTTTGATTCACGCTCATTATCTTTCAGTACGCGACCCCTATTATTCTGCATTTAGTTTTCGCTTTTGCGCAATGTAATTTGATCATTTAAATGCGATTTAATTTTAATTTTCGCAATTTATATCGCGACCGCGATACTTTAGGCGGGAATTTGATTACAAAAAACAGGTCTAAGCTTGTATTCAAGGGGCATGAACTTTGTGTAATGAGCTGCACAATGGGCCATACAGATGAGGTGAGACAAAATAATTAAATTTGTTTATTTGGAATATATTTAGGTATCACACAAGATAACTTAAGATTAACTTAAGAGTGCACATAAACAGTT
>CAIGQW010055114.1:365361-393385 GCA_903798125.1 Danio choprae | reverse complement strand
ACTTTTCACAACACTTAAAAGATGTTTAGGGACTGAAGAAACCAAGTGATGAAGTGTTTCAGGTGTAATTTTGTCCCATTCTTCCTGCAAACAAGTCTTAAAATGGGCAACAGTAAGGGTATTTGTTGTCTATTTCTTCCCAAAAATACCTGAAATATTGATTCATCTGGCCACAGGACACTGTGTGATGGGTCCATCCCAGATACCTCTGATCCCAGAGAAGTCTACGGTGCTTCTGGACACTGTTAACATTGTGGCTGTAACTACATATTGTGGTATTTAACAAAGGTTTGCCAAAGTAGTCCTGAGCCCATGTGGTGGTATCGCTTATAGATGAATGATGATCCTTGATGCAGTGGCTGCCTGAGGGATCGGAGATCACGATTGTTCACTTTAGGCTTGCCCCCTTGTGCTTTACACACTGAAATGCCTCCAGATTCCTTGAATCTTTTATTTATGTTATGCACTGTTGAAGGTAAAATATCCAAATCTCTTCTTATTTTTCTTTGAGGAACATTGTTTTTAAACATTTCAATAATGTTCTCATGTATTTTTTGGCAAATCCTCTGCCCATCTATGCCCCTAAGGGACTAGACCTTTCTTGGAAGCTGTTTTTGTACCAAATCAGGTGATGTCAACAGGTGATTGTAGTCATGTTTCAAATCACATCATTATTTAACCAATTTACCTGATTACTAGCCCTAAATTGCTCCTGTCCCATTTTTAAAAAAAATGTGTTTCAAGAATCAAAATTGAAATACGTGTTTACTTTGAAAAAAACTTAACAAAACACAACAACAACAACAAAAAACTATGCAAATCACGAGGAACACATTAAATAATGTTTGTTGTATTGTCTGCAATGAAATACAAGTCAAAGTAAATTTGGAAATCACTACTTTCTTTTTTTAATCTGTGTTTTACATACTGTCCCACTTTTCTTTCTCTGATTTGGGGTTGTAAGTCCAATTTATTAAAAATCAAACTTATTTCTAACCAGTGATGTGTTTGTTAGGCGTTCATGAGTTCAGGTGGCTGTCATCATGATTTGTGTTGGAATGGACCCTTAAGGACAACACATGCAAAGAGATGATGCCAATCATAGAGGACTTTGAGGACAACACATACAAAGAGATGATCCCAACCATTGAGGACTTCCAGGACACTGTTAAAAAAAAAACCATCACTCAACCCCTCAATGGTTGAATATTACACACCAGTATCTCTCCTTCCCTTTATTGTCAAAACACTGGAAAAGATTGTTTTAAACTAAATTTCCACATTTTTAACAATGAATAACCTGCAGGATGCAATCCAATCAATTTCAAATGTGGAAATTTTGCTTCTACTGGACCTGTCTACTGCATCTGATATGGTGACTCATCAGATCAGATGTCCACCTCCTCCTCAATGGGAATCACTAGAACCCCACTCTGCTGGTTGGAGTCTTACCTCACTGGCAGATCTTTCAGGGTTGCCTGGAGGGGACAGGTATCCAAAGCTCATCAGCTGGTCAAAGACGTTCCTCAGAGATCTGTTCTTTGTCCCCTTCTATTTTCTATTTACACCACATCACTGCACTACCTGGAAGATATCTCGGTTTTTTGATCCAAGACCTGTGAAGAGATGATGGATCGAGGACCTCAAGGACAACTTTTACGAAGAGATGATGCCAACCATAGAGGACTTCGAGGACAACACATACAAAGAGATGAAGAGATGATCCCAACCATCGAGGACTTCCAGGGCAACACATAGACTTAATACACAAACACACTTCATTAAACTTGTACACATAGACATCACCTATATGCAGTAAAATTGCAGATTAACTATGTCTGTATATAATAACTTATATTTAATTGTAACTTTAACTTAATTTGATTGTAACACAATATGCATCTTTTGTAAAGCTGCTTTGAAACAACAATTATTGTAAAAAGCGCTATACAAATAAACTTGAATTTAACTGAACTTTAGACTATCACCTACAGCTTAATCTGGCAAAAACTCACTGAACTTCTCATCTTCACTGCAACTCCACACATTCAACACAATTTCTAAATTCAACTAGGATCATTTACTATTACCCCATGTAATTCAGTAAGGAATCTATATTGTTTTAGCATAGCCTGATACAGTAAATAAAATGAAATAAAATGAAACACACACACACACACACACACACACACACACACACATACAAATACATACATAGACATATGCATTACTGATTAGTCTTCAACAGTCTGATTTACAGTGGAATAAAAGAGTTTTTGAGCCTATTCTGCTTGCAACGAGGGATTCTGTATCTTCTGCCAAAAAAGCAGGAGATGATAACATGGGTGGAGTACATGAGATGGATTGCTCAGAATTCATTCAATGCGCATTACTCAAATTCAATAAAAAAAAAATTGTATAGCGCTTTTTACAATAATCAAGCTCTTTCTAGGTACACTAGAAATTTCCAGGCAGGTGTGTTGAAGGAAGTTGAAATTAAACTGCAGTACAACAGCCCTCCAGGACCAAGTTCGGGCACCCCTGATCTAGATCATCACTGTTAAATACATCCCAATCAGTACATAAAAAAACAGCCCTTTAGAGATTCAATATCTTATATGTTGGGATGGGCCTCACGGTCGCGCAGTGGATAGCACGTTCGCCTCACAGCAAGAGGGTCGCTGGTTCGAGCCTCGGCTGGGTCAGTTGGCGTTTCTGTGTGGAGTTTGCATGTTCTCCCCGTGTTGGCGTGGGTTTCCTCCGGGTGCTCCGGTTTCCCCCACAAGTCCAAAGACATGCGGTATAGGTGAATTGGGTAAGCTAAATTGTCTGTAGTGTATGAGTGTGAATGGGTGTGTATGGATGTTTCCCAGAGATGGGTTGCAGCTGGAAGGGCATCCGCTGCGTAAAAACATATGCTGGATAAGTTGGCGGTTCATTCCGCTGTGGCAACCCCAGATTAATAAAGGGACTAAGCCGAAATGAAAATGAATGAATGAATATGTTGGGATTAGGTGCACTGTGTAATGATCAGAGTTTTCTAACAGAGGTTTAGATTTAACTATATAGGTCTTATTAACTTTCCCATAGCATTTATCTTTTGCTGTCTATTGTGACACATTTCAGGTACTGCTCAAAAAGAATAGGTATTGATAGTTCAAGTTTGCCGTGATTAAAATCTCCCAGTATAAAGACTGGTGCATTTGGTGAGCATTGAAGATGTTGTTGTACACAGTCATTGATGTAGACTGCTGCTTTAACTGCATTGCCAAAAGTGAGAACATGAGTGATGATATTACCTCATTATTACAAAATCTCTTGGCAAGTAAAACTTAACTTGGTAAGTCTTAAATTTAAAGTAGTTCAACATCAGATTTACAAACTGTCCGTTGATCTCACAGTGAATTGTGTGCACCAATTATCGTTCCTAAATAAGCACACGCCATCTACTCATTTCTTGCCTGATGCTGCTGTGTGGTCAGCTCGAACTAGGGTAAAACCACCCACTTCAAACTGTATGCTGGCCACAGTGCTGGAGATGTATGCCACTTCTTTGTCCCCTTTTTCTCTTGCATTGCTTATCCTCCAGCCTTCTCATATCAAGTGGCCAACCAAGCAGTTCCATCAACGTTGTCTTTAATCCTGAGTACCGAAGCAGCAGGAGAGTGTCTCTAATGTACTGTATGTAATTGCTGTCCCAAAATTTAAACTCTCCAATCTCTGACCTAATATTTGTTTTCCCATCATCAGGATCCCTTACAATTTAAGATAAGGAATAAATCATTAAATCAACTATAGCTTAAAATTAATTTAAAAGTAGTATTAGGAAAGCCAAAGCATGTGCTAGAGTCCAGGTTGCCAGCAGAGCAGTGCCACCAGAAGTATATGTAAGTAAAATAGCTCATCAGATGTTTAATTTGATTATTATTGCAGAATTTGGAATATGAAATGTTATTATTGAAATATCATTATTTTTATAATTTTCACAGACAACAGTGGTGTATTTTATAATGGTAATTTTACTAGTACTAATGTGTATTTGAATCTCAGAAATCTAAAATATGAGTTATGTGAATGAATGAAAACACTGATAATTTGACAAACAATCTATGACAAGCAGCGCATCTTTCTCTGGCTCAGCACCAGCCCTCGTTAGAAAACAGATTTGGATTTAGCAGATGATCCCATGATGAACTGATCATTCTAATCACATCACTTTTATTGTTTGTGAACACAACAAGGGTTAATAAGCATCTGCTGAGAAGTAAGAAGATGTTTGTAGTACTTGGCAGTGCAGAATAATGATGCATATCTATCGAAAATGTAAAATATGCATCAATTCCAAAACAAATCTGTATCTAATTTAATAGCACATATAAAAGTGGCACAAACTGAAATTAAAAGGATGAGGTTCTATGTGGTTTATGCTGTTCACACTGTCATGACAAAATTGATTTCACTCACATAATTTGGATTTGGCCAACATTTGCTTGCGGTGTGAATATAGAATGGGCCAAAGAAGTGGTGGGGACTAGGACTGCGGATCTTGTGAGCAGCGATGTGGGTGGATTCACACTCACTAGGGCTGATAGAGCAGTGTTGTTTCTGTGGGCTGGAGCACTGCAGAAACTAAAGGTATGCACATGTTGGAGCAGTTGGATGATCCAGAGACACAGTGGGAGTCACTTGCACTGCAAAGCGAATCGGAGTGAGTGCTGGGATGGCCAAACACTTTGAGTAAGCCCAAGGAGCCATGGACCAATAGCCAGGTAAGCCCATTGCAGTGGTTGTTTACAAGGCCTATTGCTTTGGGTTTTCCTCGCCCACAATGAAGGGTGACCCACTGACCAGCAAGGCCATGTCCAGGGCATGCTGGATCATCCCCAGGGACCAAAACTGATTAAAATGGATTTTAAAGGTTCCCTGAGTCTGTGACAGAAAAAAGAAAATCTATAAGTATGCAGTCCAAGAGATTTGTGTTATTGGCAATGTCCAGAAATTTGCTTATGTAGTCCTCAAGGGAGTTAGAGCCTTGATTAAGCCTTACCAGGTGAGGTGCTGGATCCATGTGTGGTCAGTAGTTGTTACATCTGTTATGTGAATAAAACAAGACATAAGGTAGTATCTAAATGCAGCTAAAAGGTCCAAATAACACTATCAAACAAAACAAAACAAAGACATGCTGACATTGTGGGTGTAACATAAAATAACTACTGACAACAAGAGGGTTTATATAGTATGGGAGACAATGGGATAACAAGCAAGTGAAGAAACAAGGTGGTGGAGACAATATATAACCAATGCAACTAATAGGGGTAACTGAGTAAACAAGTGTGAGTTAAGGTAATGGGGTTTAAATACACCGCATAGATATAAATAAACAGAAATACACCGACCCACAGAATAAGGACTGTTACAGTAAGCAGCAATGTTTTAAAACTGTAAACAGTATAGTTCTCAGTCAAGCTGTAACATGAACAAGGAATTCTTTATGTTCATTTGCAATTTCTGACACACTACTTTCATGTATATAAAGAAACAGTGACATCTGAATACATTTTAATGTTACAATTTGGACAGACTAGTCATTCATGTACAGCAAAAAAAAGTAAAGGACCCAGAAGAGATCCTTGTGGAAACACATAAGTTGATTCACTTAAGGATGCTTACTTATGATTCTGTATACTAACATACTGTAAGTTTCCTTATATCTGAATAGTTTAAGGGATGCAATTGTTTTTCTGACATCTAATTCAGAGACTGCCCTTACTCTGAATGTTTCACTTTATTAACTGAATAAACCTTTGTGTACTTAGGGGAAGAACACTGCAATTGTGACAACTGAGTCAACAGATTAACAATTAGATGCTTTAGCTACAACAATTGGATTTTTAGCTTCCTGTTTACCATCAGTTCAAGTGATATAATCTACTGAATCATCTTGTGACTCCTTAAATTAGTTTGCCACTGACAAGGGTCAACAAGTGACTGAAACGTCTGCCTTTTTTCAGTAAATTGCTTGTCACTTCATCTTGCTTGTGGGGTTTTTTTTTGGGGGGGGGGGGGTGTTCAGACTTTAGTTATTTTATTATTTGAGATTTCTTTTGGTCTATGCACCTATTGGATTATTATTAGTATTTTTTAGGTTTTTTATTTTTTAAATCAAATTCCCATAGGGCAATCAGCCATCAAAGAGAATATTATCCCCTGGTTTGTATTTAAGGTATAATGAGGCTGGCAGAAAGAGTGTTGAAATCCACCTCCTTCAACTTTATAGCCTCACTTCCCTGAGCTCAACCGATAAGAAACGAAAAAAAAGCAAAAATGATAAAGCATTATTAACATTTATAAAGGGACTCTGGGTCATGGGCTGTGCTGCAAACTTGTGGAAATGCACCAATATTTCTCTGTCCCGGAACAAGGCTCACCCAGAAAAGACCACAGCAGTACAACAACTGAGGAACCATTCACAAAGAACATGTCTTTGCATCTGAAAATGCAAAATTGTCTTTACGCCTCATCTAAAAAACTGCAAAAAGTGTATAACACAAGTGTAGTGAGTGAATAATGGTCATGCATGTCTGTCAAACAATGGAAATATAAGATACCGTTTCATCCTGTGAGAATGTAAGTCCGTATGTGTGTGAGTACCTTCTCTACACACATAATATTGAACAGTAGTTGTCAGCTGCACCTGCTATTATGGATGAACACAGTGCTAGCATTTTTCTATTAAAAGAGATTTTAGTTTTGAAGCTTACTAAATATTAAATTTAATACACATTTATTAAATTTCTGTTGTTTAAGAAGAGGACTTCTTTTTTTTTAGATTGTGTTTATTTTGTACGCTTGCATCACAAGAAGCACTTCAGTTCTGAAGCTTCTGTCTGTTCGAAATAAACAGAAAAAAGTACTGAAGATTTGTTGCTTATTCAAGTTGTACCGTACCCGTACTGAACCGTGACCCCAAAACCGAGGTACATACTGAACTGAGATGCATGTGTACTGTTACACCCCTAATATACAGTTGTAAGAAAAAAGTATATGAACCATTTGGGATTATATGGATTTCTGCATAAATTGGACAGAAAATGTGTTTTGAAACACAGTCTGCTTAAAATAATACCACACAAGCATTATATGTTTTCATGTTTTTATTTAACCCAAAATGTAAATATTCACAGCACAGGGTGGAAAAAGTATGTGAACCCCTAGGCTAATGTCTTCTCCAAGAGCTAATTGGAGCCAGGTGTCAGCCAACCTGGGGTCCAATCAATGTGATGAGATTGGATATGTTGGTTAAAGCTACCTTGCTCTATAAAAAAACACACACACACCTGTTTTGACTTTGCAGTTCTCAATGATGTAAACCATACCTCACACCAGGGGGGCCCAAACTCGGTCCTGGAGGGCAGGTGTCCTGCAAAGTTTAGTTCCAACCCCAATCAGACACGCCTGAGCTTGCTAATCAAGCTCTTACTAGGATTTCTAGAAACATCCTTGCAGGTGTGATGAGGTAAGTTGTAGCTAAAATCTGCAGGACAACGACCCACAGGACCAAGTTTGGACACCCCTGGCTCACTCAAAAGATCTCTCAGAAAATCTACAATCAAGAATTGTTTACTTGCATGAAGCTGGAAAGGATTCGAAAAGTATCTCTAAAAGCCTTTGTTCGCTGTCTACAAATGAAGAAAGTTCAGCACTGTTACTACTCTCCCGAGGCGTGGTCATCTTGTAAAAATGGTTGCAAGAGCACAGCGTAGAATGCTCAATGAGGTAAAGAAGAATTCTAGAGTGTTAGCTAAAGGCTTACAGAAATCTCTGGCATCTCTTGTTTGGAAAGAACACACAGCGCTATGTGTGGAGAAAAAAGGTTCATCACACCAACATCAAAACCTGATCCCAACTGTAAAATATGGTGGATGGGCCATCATGGTTTGGGGCTGCTTTACTATATAAATGCGCAGCAGCCTAACCTTTCCAACTAGCAGCAGCCCAACCTTCATTACAGCATGACATGACGTTGGTAAATGTTCAGTTTTTTTGTAAATAATTTTGTAATTTGTATATATCATTGTAATTTTTTAAAATTTGTATGAAGATGTTCAACAGCCTTATCACATCAAGGAATTGTGGTTGCTATTTTTATACAGTGCTTGAAATTTAATATTTTTACATCTTCAAATTTTAGGAGCACCCACCAAAAATGAGTGATCACCACTACTACAAGTTGCATATTAATGGATTTATTGTAACGGCACTAATAGAAACAGCAACATCAATGCTAAGGCTATGATGACTTGTTGATTTTAGTGCATTACCTCCAACATTAATGTCCAATAATAAATAATAATGATGATGATGCTGCTAATGATGAAAATAATAATGATAAAAATATATATTTCTGTCCATTGTGCTGCCCTGAGTGTGCTGCCACATATCCATACCATACTTAGATTTCTGCTACAAAAAGTCCAACTGTTATGAAAAATAAATGGTTGGTATTCAAACAAAAATAAGCATTGCAGTATAAAAGGTACTTGTTTTTTATATCCGTGTCAGTTAAATAAAATATATTCTGCTACAAAAGATCTGCTACAACATTCATTCAATTTTTGGCTTTGTCCGTTTTTTAATCAGGGGTCACAGCAGAATGAACTGCCAACTTATCCAGCATATGTTTTATGCACCAGATCCTCTTTCAGCTGCAACTTATCACTGGGAATCACCCATACACTCTCATTCACACACATACATTACGGCCAATTTAGCTTACCCAATTCACCTATAGTGCATGTCTTTGGACTGTGGGGGAAACTGGAGCACCCGGAGGAAACCCATGCCAACACGGGGAGAACATGCAAACTCCACACAAATATGCCAACTGACCCAGCCGAGGCTTGAACCAGCAACCTTCTTGCTGTGAGGCGATCGTGCTACCCACTGCACCACCGTGATGCCTGCTCAGAAAGATTTCAAAATATATTTTTATCCTACTTTTTTTTTTTAAAGGAAAATTAAGGTGTAGGTTATATAGGTGGCTGTTAAATACAGAGATTTTCTATAAAAAAGGTGAAAAAAACATTGCAAGCTGAAAGAGATCAAACCTTAGCCAGGTAAGGAAAAGTAACGCTATAGTAATAAAACGCATTGCTTTCCATAAAAAGTAACTAAGTAACGCAATTAGTTACTTTTTTGGGGGAGTAACTCAATATTTTAATTGTTCCCAAACACTGATGACCACCACCTGTTGCCAATGATGAACTGCTCACTGATTGGAGGAGGAGAAGGAGCAGTGGACATTTAAGCAGCGTGTCTCCTCGAGAGTAGTGTGTTTTGTGTGTTGTGGCTTTTCATTTGTGAGGCTCTTCATTGCTGACCCTTTGTTAAAGAGCTTTAGTTTGTGTAAGTTCTGTTAATGCTGTTGTTAATCTTCTGTAGTTTTAGCTTCAGAAACCTTTTCAGTTGTTAGTTTACATTAGATTTTTGAATACTTTGTTATTGACTCTCTCCCTTTAATTGAGTTAGTAGAGAGGGGGTGCCCTTTTTTTGGTTTTATTTATTTTTTGTAATTGTTCTTCTCTTTTATTGAGGTGTAAGTGGGGTGTGTGTGTTTCTTTTTTTTTATTTATTTTTTATTTTATTTTTTTATAAAGTCTTTTGGAGATTGCTCATGGGACTTCAATGCGCGCACACACACACTATGTACTAACTATACATAGTACTCAAATTTTGTTAAATTAGAGAAAGAAAAATAAAATTTAAAGGACTATTCACATCCAGGGGGAATTTGGGATTTTCGAGGAAGAACTGGTTGGACTTACAAATTTTGCCAACCCTAATGTCAGCAAAATGATCTGAGTCTGTTTCACTAGATCTCTAACACAATAAACACTTCCACAACTCTAATAAGCTACTCAATGTTTGTTTCACAGGTTTGTAATATACAAACTTCTATGTCAAACATTCATCATTTCCCAATGTTATTTTTTTTTAGACTGTATGTATTGGAACATTTGATTGAATAAGCTCTTAAATACGTTGTTGTCAGTGGTCCCTGATGAAGCCACATGTTGCCCTACAACTATATGCTCTTTGTAGTAGCATATTAGATCTTTAGCTTTGTGAAACTTGAGGTCGCATAACAAAATGGCACATTTAAAATCTGCAACAACTTCAGCAGTAACAGAGGAAGCAGACTCATTGCATCCATATAAGTATGAGAGTATGCTGATCATTAAATGTCTGCATACAGTCAGCTCAAACACATTCAAGAAAGCAAAGAGGTTAATTCCTGTAAACTCTACAATGCAACACATAAACTCTCAGTGTATCAAGTGTTTTATGTGTCATTTTTGCTGCAAAAATGACACACTCATTATATAGCTTATTCGGATGACACAACAGCGCAGAGTTGCTCTGCATTATTTCATTCATTATTATGACCGCAAAATTCCCTCATCTCATTACAGGTGCTTGTACGGTAAAACCTTTAAACTATAAAGTAAACAAACTTTTCACTTGCCAGTGCTTCAGTAGTTAGTGATGTTGTAAGTTTTCATGCACAACTCCATTCATAGTGAGATTGGTCATGCACTCACTAAAGATCTGTATTTGGACATTAATTGGACATTGGATTAACAATTGCATTTTAAAACAGACTAACAGCTAGGCAATGGAACAAAATACTTTTACCTTTCTACGTTCTATATTTCTTCCTTTATTTAATAAAATGTTTGGTACTATAATTTGAAAATAAATTTAAGCTATTAGGACAATTCTGAACAGTCACTTTGCCTTTTTACAGCACTATTTTGAAAAAAAAAAAAAGTTCCCTATCCCTTGAGTGGGATTATATGACAAGTGAGGAGTTTAGGGAGGAGGAGGAATAACAGAAAACTTTCTTATAATAAAGATGACTGGTTTGGATATTTATACATGCTATAAATATACATGCGTACATGCTCGAACGAGTGACCCCCCCCCCAAAAAAAATCTTATACAAGACACCAGCCAGAGCCAATGTCATTGAAAACAGACATCAAATGAGGGACTCTCGCTTTATCCGAAGAAAGCTGCGGCTCAGATGCATTGGAAGGGAGAGTCCCGTTTTGCAGCTCAATATGAGGCAGTCTGGTGCATTGGACGAGTGCTCTTACTCCAACCAAAGGAAAACTGCAACTGCTGCACTGGGAGGGAGAGTCCAGTCCATTCGCACATGCAGCACAACTCGAAAAAAGTTAAAGGACTTACACAATAAAGGGAGCTGCGGTTCTACTGCACCAGAAGGTCGAGCCCAATCTGATGCTAAATAGGTAAGAGAAAGGACTCCTGCTGCATCTGGAGGGAGCTGTGGCTCCGCTGCACTGGAAAGGGGAATCCATGTCACAGTTGCATATGATGATATGATGTTTGGTTTGGATGGTGACTCACACTGCATCTGAAGGGAGTCTGCAACTCCAGGAGGGAGTCCCCTGACCACCACTATGTACAGGACATAACTTATAAGACAGACTCTATGCCCGAAGAGAACCAGTCTGATGCTGGATAATCCAAGTAGTTGAAATTACTGATGGAAGGATTCTCATTGCATCTGAAGGGAGGTGTGGCTCTGCTGCATCAGAAAGAAGAATCCCTTTTAGATTGAATATGTGGCACAGTTTGGTGCATTGGATGAGGCTCCCATTGCAACTAAAGTGAACCTGCAAGCAGAGGAACTGCGAAGTTTGAAGTCGCAGTCACACTAGAGCAGGGGTGTCCAAGCTGCGCCCCGCGGACCACCTGCGGCCTGAAATCAGTTCCGTGGTGGCCCGTCACAGGCTTTTTATAAATATTAATAGAATCTGGCCCGCTGTACAAAAAATGAACATAATTCAATAAATAACCACTGGGTGTCGCTATCACATGCCTTCAAATAGGCAGTCTCTCCTGTTATGACGTACAACTAAGCAACTAAACTAAAGGAAACATAATTGATAACTACATTTGGCAAGTCATGGTGTAACTCTTTGCATGGGAGTCGGTTGCTCTAACGACGAGGCCAAAAACCATGCCCTCTAGTGTCTGTCGCTAGAGCACTTTTTGAGGTCAGAGGAGTGAGGTTAACATGCACAGCACTTCACTAGCTGGACTCTTTTACACTCATTTACACTCATACCTCTTAACCTCACTCCCATCCAGGTCACGGCACCAATGTAACTGCACCCACTCGCTCCAAGCTGGGATCAAACCAGCGATTCTTCGTATGGTAGTTGGTTGCTCTAACAAGAAGACTAAAAACCATGGCCTCTAGCGTCTGTTGTTAGAGCGCCTTTTGAGGTCAGGGGTATGAGGTTTACCTGCACAGCACTTTACTAGCTTCCAATACAATATCGGAACCAAGAAAAAGGAAAATGTACAGTGAGTGCAGGAAATTTTGGTCATGTTGGGGCAAAGAATATTTCTTCACATAGGTCAGTGGGAAATGTGTCTTTCAGGAATCCGTTGCAGTAATGAAGAAATATAATATAAAAAGACATTATGAAACAAGGCGACACGGTGGCTCAGTGGTTAGCACTGTTGCCTCACAGCAAGATGGTCAATGGTTCGAGCCCCGGCTGGGTCAATTGGCATTTCTGTGTGGAGTTTGCATGTTCTCCCTGTATTCACGTGTGTTTCCTCCAGGTGCTCCGGTTTCCCCCACAGTCTAAAGACATGCGGTACAGGTAATTAAATAAACTAAATTGGCCATAGTGTATGTGTGTGGATGAACGTGTGTGGATATTTCCCAGTACTGGGTTGCAGCTGGAAGGGCATCCGCTGTGTAAAACATATGCTGGGTAAGTTGGCAGTTCATTCCTCTGTGGCAACCCCTGATAAATAAAGGGACAAAGCCGAAGGAAAATAAATGAATGAATAAACTTTTGCAAACTAGTCCCTGTTGTTTTGGTCAATTGCTACAGTGTTGTAGGAATCTCTGGACTGCCTAGATAAATAATTATCAAAAAAAAAAAACATGAATAGAGTGTGTCTACATGTACCTACATGCCTGTTAACACATAAGGAAAACTCAACAAGGGGATTTGTTTATTACATACATGTGAAACAAGCATTGAGTAACTTGTTAGAATCAGAAATTTGGAAGGATTCATTGTGTTAGAGGTCTAGTGAAGCAGACTCAGATGATTTTGCTGACATTAGGGATGGCAATATATGTAAGTCCAACTAGTTCTTCCTTGAAAATCCCAAATTCCTGAAAATGATAATTTACCAGAATGGTGGGGTTACACTTGTGAAATTGTCAGTCCTCTTGGCTCTGCTAAAAAAAAGCACAAAGTAGTTGCAAACTCAAAAATCTGGTGTGCACATGTGACATAAGACTAAAAACAAGCATGCAACATTTTGTGGAGATCGGACAACAGGTGGCGCTATAACAGTTAAATATGTCTTAAAAACATGCTAAATGACTACAAATGCAGTAAATGTACTTTATTTACACACTTTTTTCACCAATACACTTGATCTACATTTTATATAATAGGCCTGTTCATACCAAACACGTTGACACTAAAACCACTGTCCCTGTAGTCCCTGTTGTTTTGGTCAATCACCACAAAACCAGTGTTGTCAAAATCTCTGGACTGCCTACATCAACAATTATTGAAAAATGTTACACGCAACAATCTGTAAACTTGTAAGCATAAAGAAAACTTTGTGATTTATTTTACTCATGTGACATGATTGTAAACGCACGTGCAACATTTTATCGAGACTGCACAATAGGTGGCACTATAACAGAAAAGGTGTCAAAAACAGGGTTCCGGTAGCCCGCGGCAGAGCCAGAGTGACAGAGGATTAAGGCATAACTGGAGGGAAGGAGGAGCTCAATGCAGCCGGTAGGACGGTGCGATGAGGTGCGGCCAAAGGAGTGGAGTCCAGAGGTGTAGGAAGGGCGACGACTGACCAAGGTGGAGCCGTAGGGACGAGGGAGCCTGGCGGAGCTGGTGGGCAGACGGCCCACGACAGAGGGCCGAGGTGGAGTCCGCAGCTCAGAGGCTGGAGGAGCTGACGCTGGGCGACACCCTCCAGAGGGCGACGCTGGCAGGCAGCACCCAAAAGCGAGCTCCATATCTGGAGCTTGAGTGCGAGCTGAGGGGCTGGCTGACTGCAGCAGTGCTGGAGCTGGCTGACTGGCTGCAGTCCTTAGAGACCGTGGGAGGCTACTCACGACTCTGGAGCTAGGGATATCAGGGGGAACAAGGGTTAAAAAACTGTGTGGAAACAGTTGACATGGAAGAATATCATAGCTGTACTGAAACAGCGGAAGGGGCCTGACTTCGCTCCAGAAGTCCGTGAGCAACTTCCCAGTGTCCAGCAGTTGCCCATCTGTAGAGAGGGGGTGGGCGGGACTCTCGCCATCCTCGCTGACGTCCGCCAGGACTCCCCCTTTCGGCGGTGTTGTCGGCTCACGCACCTGGTCAGACGGTCTGTTGAGCTCCTCCTGCTCGGTGTAATTCCGCTCTGTCGCTCTAGATGGCCATGGTTTGTACACCGGGGGTGGCTCTCCGTCTGCAGTGGGCTCTGGCAAGTGCTCCCTGCAGATGGGTGGTGCTTTGCTGGTCACTGGGTCGGGAGTGGCACTGACGAGGTCTTCCTCCATGCAGGCGGTGAATGGTGATGCATTCCTTGCCAGTGTCCACTCCATATAAGTGGCGATGTTGCCCTGACGACCATGCTCTGCAAGCATTGTTGAAAAACATGCAGAGCACGTCGCCCGGATAGCTAGTGACAGTCGCTATTAGCAAGTACGTACTTGTATGGTCCTCAGGGCTGCTTTCCCCCTGCTCCAGCAGGAGGTGAGGAATTTCGAGGTGGTGGATGGGGTTCATAGGAATACAGGGGAGAGGAAAAGAAAACACTGGGGCAAAAAAGACTACAAAAAAGAAAAATGGGGGAAACTTTTTGGTCCGGTATTCGGTCACGCTCGACTGGATACATAAAGGCACAGGAACACGGGATTAAACGAAACACAAATTTATTTACAAACACACTACATATACGGGCACTGGAAAATACAGGAAACTCTGGGAGGATATGGGGTGACGACAGCATGGACAGAACAACACATCAACACATAGACAATACAATACTGGACCAGGACTGAACCAAACAGAGGGGTATAAATACATGAGGGCTAATGGGACAGATGATACACAGGGGTGAGACACAGGTGGAATAAATGAACACTGAAAACGGCAGGAAACAGAACAAAGGAAGCACATGACGACAACAAAAGCACATGGAACACAACAGAACCTGACACTGTCTCTCAAACAGTTTATTATATAATTTATGGTACATCACCAATATACATTCTTGCCAACTAGTCATACTGTTTTTTTTTTTGCTCTACTTCAGCATAACTGGTAATTTACAAATCTCCGGACTGCACAGTCTTATCATAATCATTTAAAAAATATTTAAACCTGGTGTAAGATTGTAAATCCTAAAAGAAATCTCAAAACCTCACAGTTATTCAAGCACGTGACATTCATTAATTTTCTTTTCGGCTTAGTCCCTTTATTAATCTGGGGTCGCCACAGCAGAACGAACTGCCAAGCACGTGACATATTCTAAACAAATATACAAAATTTAAAGGAATTTGAGCTTAAAAAATGCTAACCGTTAAAAACATTCATCAAGATTAAATTTGTTTAAAATGATCATTATAGCCACTAGATTGCAGCAAAAGACCATTTATTGGTTACTGATAGACCTTGTTTATGAAAAAAAAACTGCAGTTGCATTTAAAATCAGACTAAGTCCAAGCCTACTATTCATACTTACTTACTCCAAGAACCATTGATATATCTAAGCTATATTTAGCCGCACCATATTGGTGTTTCGTAACATCTAGGTTTTTATGTTTTTATGAGGTGGGTTGCTAGCCCAACGTATAACCCCCAACCTGGAGGACCAGGACATACACGCATACACTACGGACAATTTAGCTTACTCAATTCACCTACCGCACACAGTATTTGGACTGTGGGGGAAACTGGGGCACACCCACGCGAACACGGGGAGAACATGCAAACTCCACACAGAACCAGTGACCTTTTTGGTGTGAGGCGACAGCGCTACCCACTGTGCCACCGTGTCACCCTACCATTTATACTACAAATATTTTTGATTAGACTGAAAGCTAATTTTCATGTAAATACATTTTAACAGAAAGCCTATATTAAACATTTTGTTAACTTTTATTTAGTTCAAATATCATATACATAATGAAATATACATGTGAAAAAATATAAAATTAAGAACTATTGTTGATATAATAGTCTAACCATTAAATCTTTTCTCTGTTAGCCAACATTACGTCCATTGTTGATGTGGTTTAGTGTCAGCCATAAATTTTTGCTTGTCAAAGACCTAATCGCTATTAGTGTCATATGTCCTTAAATGGTTAAACCATTTATTATAATTATTATTATTAATACGGCAGCACGGTGGCGCAGTGGGTAGCACAATCTCCTCACAGCAAGAAGGTCACTGGTTCGAGCCCCGGCTGGATCAGTTGGCGTTTCTGTGTGGAGTTTGCATGTTCTCCCCGTGTTCGCGTGGGTTTCCTCCGGGTGCTCCGGTTTCCCCCACAATCGAAAAACATGCGGTACAGGTGAATTGGGTAAGTTAAATTGTCCGTAGTGTATGAGTGTGTGTGTGTATGGATGTTTCCCAGTGATGGGTTGCAGTTGGAAGGGCATCCGCTGCGTAAAACATATGCTGGATAAGTTGTGGCGACCCCAGATTAACAAAGGGACTAAGCCGAAAAGAAACTGAATGAATGAATATTATTAATACAATTTCTAAAATGTATTTATTTTTATAATTTTTTTGAGAGCAGCAAAGAGCCTCAGAGAGGTTGGAGATTCCTTGACATTCTGCAAATGTTGAGTGAAAAAGTCGACAACAACCAAACACTGTGAAAAAATTCAGCTGGCAAGACAATTTTTATGTAGCCTACATATCTATGTTTGAGAAACTGATTGATTACTGAGCTGAACTTACCCGATTATTATGAAAATGTATTCTTTCACACTTTTAGTTTAGACAAACATATGTAATAAACATTTATTCTAACGCAAAATATATATATATATATATAGTGTGTTTCATTGATCTTTTTTTTCATAGCAGCCATTAAATGTATGTGTGAATGTGTTTCGATGGAAAACAATGAAAACGACACGATAGAACAAAAAGGTGCGAGTTTTGCCTTAAGGGTTCAGTATGTAAGTTTGACACCTAGTGGTTGAACTAGGTATTGCATTCCTGGATTAAAACACAGGCAAGAGCAGGTTGCCAGATTGAGAGTGTGCCTAACTATCCAGCCTAAATGATGATTTAAGGCCTTTTTAAAATCATGTTCTAAATAAAGGCAATGGCACGCAATAGAAGGAATATTTTCATATTAAAGGGAGTTTTAGGAATTTATATTTTAGAAACGGTTTCTATTTTTTGGAGCTGAACAACAGAAAACTTCACCTCGTGCTTTATTCAGTGTTAAATGCTAATAATGTGAGTTTGAATGCCATTTCATATGACATTTCTTGCCATTCTACTGAAAGCAGATAGTTTACCTCAGATCTTGAAAATAAAATTAACGGTTTAAAATTGAACTTTAGAACTGTGAAATAATGCAAACCAACACATATCACTGATTCAGCATCTGCATTTAATAATGTTAAAGAGGTTTAATATGTATTAATTAGATTATAAACATTACCATTTTGTGAGTGAGTGCATATTCTGTGCTTCTGAATGGCTGTATTTAAATTTCTGTCTTGTTTCATCCGGTGCAAACAGCCAAATTGTTTACGTTCATAATATTTATATTATTTGCTAATTATAACCTCATGTGGAACTCTGAATCTGCATCTCATTTCGGAGTCTGCTACTGTCCACCGGAGGTTGCTTTCCTGAATGAATGAATGAATGAATGAATGAAATATGTGGTTTTCCAACAAGGCAACCCGGGGGGCTGAAATATAATTGGCTAAAGTGGCAACGGGCGGGTTAAAAGAACCAAAACAAAGACAGCGCTCCAGTATGTAACAGACATTTTCAAAGCAGAATATCTGACTTTAGCATTGTTTTTCAGATGAATTTCAGATGAAGGTCAACAAGAATGTTCACCTAATATGTTTTCGTAAATATCTGCAAACATACTATGGAATTTTTATGCGTTTTTTTTTTTTATGCAAAGTTACATACACCCTTAAATTTTACATGCCCTAAGCACTGATGTTGTAATGTGTCCAGCTTCTCTGAGCTAATTTTTTTATTTATTTGCTTGTCTTAAGGCTCTCTGTAATGTCAATGCTTATATTTGTGCACAGTTGTCTAAATTTCCATATTTTAAAGACATGGAGTGGAACATTGTAATTTAATGCAGTGCTTCTTGTCCGGTGTGATACTCACTTCATATCCCATCTCAATCAGTCAGACAGTGGAACAATATGCGACGATATTTATAAAGGCATGACAGTTCACCAGAAAACCCCGAGCTGGCTTATTTAAAAATAAAAGTTATTTTGCGTATACCTCGTTGTCCTAGAAGCAAATGCTTTTTAGAAATGTCCTTCAAATTTATCTATATCTTATTCAGTTTTATAGTTAAAATTCATACAGAAACTATGAATCCAGGGGCGGCGGGGTGGCACAGTGGGTAGCTTTGTCACCTCACAGCAAGAAGGTTACTGGTTCGAGCCTCGGCTGGGTCAGTTGGCATTTCTGTGTGGAATTTGCATGTTCTCCCCATGTTGGCGTGGGTTTTCTCCGGGTGCTCCGGTTTCCCCCACAAGTCCAAAGACATGCACTATAGGTGAATTGGGTAAGCTAAATTGTCCGGAGTGTGTATGGGTATTTCCCAGTGATGGGTTGCAGCTGGAAGGGCATCTGCTGTGTAAAACATATGCTGGATAAGTTGGTGGTTCATTCCGCTGTGGTGACCCCTGATTAATAAAGGGACTAAGCCGAAAAGAAAATGAATGAACTATGAATTCTCTTATGTGGTAACAAATAATTATATTTAGACACTGCTATTAAATATAGGCCTACATTAACATATATAACTGCACATTAGATGGCTAGTGACATGCTAATGATGTACATGAACAATAACCTTAGCTTACCTTGTCTTTGCTGGCATTGACAGGAAATTTACTGAAAATATTTCTAAAAACCTGACATTCTGCTGTTGACAGAGACTGCAAATAAACTAACATCACTTAATTCCATGCTAAATGGTGTTATTATACCTTGAGTTACTGAAATTGAAACAAATAAAATATTACCAAAATTGTAATAGTAATGCATTATATTAATGCATTAAAGCAAAAAAAAGAAGTATATTACTGTAATTGTATTACTCCCAAAACTGTTTATCAGCTGTACATATATCCTAGTGGCTGACTAGTCTGTGCAGCCAAATACATTGTTACAACTCGCTTGCATGATGTGTTGAGTTGACAGGTCTGCATGCTAATTTTAATGGATACCGAAAGGTGGCAATGTGTACCACATCTCACTACATGGAGATGAGTCTAAGCACACTAATGTAAGTACAGGAAATTAAAATTAGCTCATTATATACCGAATGCACTGTTTTCAGCAGTTAAGCTGAGTTATTTTCCTCAATGATTCCATTAGGAACACTAATTTGGAATAGGATTGGGATTTTGTTGTCCAAGTAGTCATATTTTGAATTGTGGTCAGAATTTGTATCCCTAATTTAAATGCACAATGTGCCGAAATGAGACTCTAACAAGGAGATAAATTTGACACCTACTAAATATGAATATTGCTTCTATGCATTTTAACAGTTTTCAGTGGTCTTTTCTTATCTGAGCACAGTTTGGGACATTGCTGTGATTTCGTCTAAAGCACTTCAAATTCCTGCAACTCTTCTCTGAGAAGAAAAAATCTAGAAGTTGAAAATTTTAGCAAGGAATTTTATAAGGTCACAATGTATGTCCTTATATATGTTTGTCCAAGCCTGCGACTTTCCAGCATGCCTTTAGGACAAATAACAGCATCTCAAATACATTGTGACCAGCCCATCCTCTCCTGTGTGAAAAGCCTGTAGACAGGCTAGTAGGGTTTAAGTGACTGGCCCAAGCCCAGACTGTTTGTTGACTGCACTGGAGTGTAAATGCCAGGTGGTGCTGGTGGCATACAGGGTTTCTCTCTGAAGTCATTTGCACAGCTCATAAATCTGGAACACTTCTACAGTGCATTTATACCTCAGATGTGTTTAATCACCATTATGAAGTTGGCAGCAAATAGTTTGATTTTTTACATGTATTCAAACAAGAAAATAAAAATCTGACAACATAAGTGACCTAAAATTATGCTCTGAATATTAAATAAGGTATTACTCATCCTCACAGACAGACTGTGCAGCTCAGCAATAAAAACTCACAACTTTAACTTTTTTTTTTTACCTCATTTTACACAATGTACTTTAAAATATATAAAATATATATATTTTTTAACGTACAAATAAAATTAAAGCTAACCATATGTTTTTTTTAGTTCACATTGGCAGTTTTGTGGTGAACAATTAATCTGTGATTGTAAACATTTCAAAAATATATTTTTTAACGTACAAATCAAATTAAAACTAACCATATGATTTTGTTTGTTCACATTGCCAGTTTTGCGGTGAGCAATTAATCTGTGCATGTAATTAAAAAAAAAAAGTTTGCACTTGTAATCTAAAATTAAAACCTGAAAATGCACTTCTGGTTGATCTTGAGGTATTGGGCATGGTTTACTTAACCATGCCTTTCCAACTGTCAGTTTTGACAACAAACGGAAATGCACTGCAAAAGATGCTTTTCTTTTTTTTTTTTTGCCTTGTTTCTAATCCAAATATCTAAAAATTCTTAAATCAAGAAGCATATTAAACGAGAGCAAACAAATATTGTCTTCTTTTAAGAAATAATATGCAAGTCAGTTTTTCCTTAACACAGGCAAAATAATCTGCAAATGGGGTAAGAACCAATAATCTAGTTTTTCTTTTTCACATAAGATTGTTACAGAAGGATGAAGGCAGATAGTACATTAAAAATATAAACAGTTTATTGAACAGGATCTCAGTCAAAAACGGTAAGGATGGGTATGTGGATGCTAGATGATAGGAGTGATGACTAGATGGGGATGCCAGAGGAATGAAGAGAGTCAGGGATCGGACTTGGAGACCAGCAGACGACCAGACAGAAGACCAGGAAAATCACGCTAGGGAAAGGGCACAGACACTGGGAATCACACGAAACAGGTAAGTAACTAATTTACTAATTGGAAATCACTGACTGTTTAGAGAGTTAGTTCTTCGGTAATGACTGATTAGTAAACAGGTGACAGTATTAGTGAAGGATGAGGTAATTAAGGAAGGGGAAAACCTGGCATGGCTGTGACAATTATTTTATTTACCTCATTGACAGATTACTTTGCTTGCTTTAACTCACTTAATTTTGGCATATTATTTTTTAAAACAAGACATTGTCTAGATAATGCTTTTTGATTTAAGAAGTTAGATTTTTTTGTCTTGTTTTTTAGTCCATATATTTAAGTGATGTACGAAAAGCATTTTTTGCAGTGTGGGGAGAAGGAGGTGTCTGTTAGGTTGTAATAACTCTTCTAAAACAATTTCCTGCTCTTTTTAAATTAAATGCATACTTTAATACATCCATCCAGCTCTCAGCAGAAAAGCAAAACTACAGCAAATGTTTTATCAAATCAGGCTCGAATTCTCGCAAGCTAGTTTAGGAAAAGAAAGCTTGTTGGATCGGGATACTCTGTCCCTCGATCCCTGTCACTTTCCCTCGAATTCTTCCAAAAGCTGGGCTGCAGACTGAGGATGGAGGTCAAAAGTCTTCTTAACTGGACTGTGGTCTGGATAAGGGTACTGGTGCGGATCGTAGACTCCCAGTCATGGGATCTGTGGCCAGTTAGCCCCCCCCTCACCAGTGGGCCGGTGCGAGGAAGCTACCTCCTCCTCCGCAATTCTGGATAACAATTTGTAATTTCTCAGATTCTCTACCTACTTGCTCAGGTCTGTCAGCTAGGTCTGGTTGCGTGCTGTGGAGAGCTGACACTGGGGGTCGTGCACAAATGCGTGGCTTTGGGATTGTCTGGGTCCTGATTCTCTTCTGATGGCTCCAGCAGCAAATCCATGGGACAGCCAAGTGGGTAAACCATCTTTTATAGCTTCCTTCCGGGCAGCTTCCACCAAGCACACTAAAAGTGTGCTTGGTGTACACTTTTAGGTGCAGATCTAGCCAGGTCTGCCTACTCCAGCAGCCAAGCATGGGGTATGACATTTTTCTGCATGCCCACTCAAACAGAGGTCAGTAAGACCAGAAGTCTTTTCTCCTGCGAATTTACCACCTTGTGAACTGCTGACACCCCCTTCATTTCCCTGATGGCCACCCGGGCATGGGGGGCCAGGAGTGAGCAGGAATAAGCCCAGGAGCAGGCGTGAGAGGGGTGAAATGGACAGACCATCTGGGTCTCTTACAGAAGGAGGCAGGGGGGGTTGAGTGTGGAGGGAACCCCCCAAGAGTACGCCCAATCAACCACGTCCATAGAGGCCTACCCCACGTTAAAGGGGCCCGGGGTAGGGGCCTTCACCAGGGGTCTCACACCAGTTACATTCAGTCAATGTAAACCAGGCAAATCCACGAAATTACTCCTCGTCAAAATCTTGATGGGAGGTCAGAGAAATGTGGGGTCCAGGCACATACCTCCAGGCGTGGGACTTCCTGACACTTAAGCTATGAACAAGGGCCACCCAGCGGGCACGGCCTGGCGCTTTGGGCCCCGGATGAACGACCGAAGCAGGAACTTCATGCATTACCATTTCTGCAGGGCTTTCTGGATCCCCCAATTCAGGTTGACTTTATACTTTATTCCAGAGAGACCCACCATCCCCCGGCTGGACTTGGACTTTGAGAGGGGTCCAAGGACTATTGTTGATATAATAGTTTAACCAATAAATCTTTTGTCTGTTTGTCAACATTACGTCCATTGTTAATGTGTTTTAGTGTCAACCATAAATTTTGGCTTGCCAAAGACCTAATCGCCGTTAGTGTCAAAAGTCCTTAAATGCTTGATAAAAAACCTGCATAATGCCGGTTTTGGCTAATACTGGAGCTTCAGGCCCTTGGATGAACGACCGAAGCAGGCACTTCGTCTCGCATTTTATGCTTCGTTCCAGAGAGACCCACCATCCCCCAGCTGGACTTAAACTTTTAAAGGGTTCTCCAGGGGGCCCCGGCTTCTATCTTTCATGCTCAGCTGAGAGCTTGCTGCCCCGGGGGCAGACTCAGCTCTTAAGGGCCTCTGGGAAAAGACTTCCAGGGTGGTTCCTCAAGTCCAGCTTGCCCGGGAATCAGTCACCCTTTCTGCGCTTCAATTTGGCTCTTAAGGGCCTCTGGGAAAGGCTTCCCAGGGCAATTCCTCGAGTCCAGCTTGCCCGGGAATCAGTTACCCTTTCTGGGCTTCGTTTCAGCTCTTAAGAGCCTCTGGTAAATGACTTCAAGGGTGCTTCCTCAACCTGACAGGAGGTCAGAGAAATTCAGGGTCAGAGCACATACCTACAGGTACGGGACGTCCCGACACTTAAGCCAGGAATGGGGGCCGGCCGGCGGTCAAGGCCTGGAGCTTTAGGCCCTCGGATGAATGATCAAAGCAGGAACTTCATCTTGCATTTCATACTTCTTTCCAGAGAGACCCACCATCCCCGGCTGGACTTAGGCTTTAAAAGGACTTCCAGGGCGGTTCCTCAAGTCCAGCTTGGCCGGGAATCAGTCACCTGTTCTGGGGTACGTCTCATCTCTTCTCACCTCACTTCATGCCTGAACTGAAAGGGCCTTTAGTGCACCAACAGCACATAGTTCTGCCTCTCGCAGCATTCAAATTTGGTTAGCTCTGGTGCACTAACCGCTCATAGTTCAGCATTCAAGTTTGGAGTTAGCTCTGAGACAACCACAGCTCACATTTGAGCCATTAGGATTTTCAAGGGCACCTGGTGCTTCTCCCTGCCCACTCCCAAGAGTCGGCTGACTTTGACACTTGAGATAAGGTGACCAAAACCAGGCACATACCTCCAGGCGTGAGATGTCCCGACACCTAAGCTGGGAACGGAAGCTGCCCGGTCGGCACGACCTAGTGCTTTGGGCCCTGGATGAACGACCAAAGCGCAGCTTTCTGAACCCACCATCTCCCAAGTGAGAGTTTGACGCTCAAAAAAGACCCACCATCCCACATTCATTTTGACTTTCTCAAAATGGTCGCAGCTTCCGGTTCATGTGGACTATTTAGAAAAATCTGAGTTATTCCAACAATAGTGATTCCTTAACTCTACTAGCTGCAATAGGTTAGATTGATATATTTTTATGTTTTTGTGCATTTAAAATTGCACAATATGCAATGTTGCAATTCTTCTTGATGTACAGTTGACGTGATGTGTTTGACTTACTATATTACCCATTTACAGATAGTAACACTTATGGAGGAAGAGTTCCTCAAACTTTGTCTTGTTCAGGGCTGTTGTGTGTTATAAAAAGAAACTGGTAAATGTAGGGATTTTGAGTTTGTTTGGTGATTTTGATTTTGTTGCTTAGTTCACTAAAGTTAAAGGATTTGTTCAGAAAAAACAGAAAATTCTGTCATCATGTACTTTAGCTTTACTTGTTTCAAACCCTTATGAGTTTCTTTCTTCTGTTAAAAACATAATAACATATTATTATTATTATTTTGATGGCTACAGCTTACAGCAAATGAAAATCAAAACGACACTATCTCAGTATATTAAAATAATTCCTAGGATCAATATAAAAGGATTTGCACAAAATACAACTTCAAGTCCTTAAAAATATGTTCATTTCTACACTCGGTACTTGGTTGGGGTCCTTCCTTCATCAGTGAGGAGTGATGGAAGAGGTCAGTCTGTGGCTCTGTTGAGAAAGTATTGAGCTTCAGCTCATCTGTGTTGTGTGATTCACTCTGCTCCCTTTATTAATCTGGGGTCGCCACAGCGGAATGAACCACCAACTTATCCAGCATATGTTTTACGCAGCGGATGCCCTTCCAGCTGCAACCCATCACTGGGAAACATCCATACACACCCATTCACACTCATACACTACGAACTTTAGCTTACCCAATTCACCTGTACTGCATGTCTTTGGAGTTGTGTGGGAAACCGGAGCACCTGGAGGAAACCCACGCAAACACGGGGAGAACATGCAAACTCCACACAGAAACGTCAACTGACCCAGCCGGGGCTCGAACCAGCGACCTTCTTGCTGTGAGGTGATTGTGCTACCCACTGCGCCACCGTGCTGCCCATTATTATTATTATTATTATTATTATTATTATTATTATTATTATTATTATTATGATTAATCTTAATAAAACTAGAAAGTATTTCAGAAAAAAATATAAATATAAAATATAAGTTGTGTTATTATTTTGATTTAAAGTGGTTGTTTTCAATGTGCATGTAGTTTAAATATTTATTCCTGTGATCAACGCTTTTATCATTGCTTAAGTCTTCAGTGTCTCAGCATCATTCAGAAATTATTCTAATATGCTGAATTTATGCTCAAGATTCACTTTATTATTACAGCAGTGTTGTAAACACATGATGTACTGCAGGGGTGTCAAACTCAGTTCCTGGAAGCCCTGCATAGTTTAGTTACAACCCTGCTTCAATACACTTAACTGGATGTTTAAAACAAGTCTAAAGGACTCAATTAGTTTGATCAGGTGTGTTTAATTAGGGTTAAATCTAAACTGTGCAGAGCAGCAACCCTCCAGGAACTGAGTTTGACACCTGTGTACTACAGTATTTCAAAAGAAGAATGTTTTTTCTTCTACAAATAAATGTGTGCGTGAAAGAAACATTAAATTGATGTTAATGTTACAATAATCAAAATAACAACATGTTTTATTAAAAAATGCTGTTATATTGAAGAATATTTTTGTTTATTAAAGAATGATGAAAAGCCATTAAAGAAACCTAAATATATTTATATTTACATTGAAAACAGTTATAATACTACTGTTTAAAGATTTTTTTATCAAATAAATGCTTGGTGAGCAGAGGAGAGTTCCATAAAATTAACAAGCCTCTGTTTATAATGTGCTAAACAATATTTGGTTTCTCATGTACAATATAAAAGAACTTTATATATTATGTTAATATTATCCTAATGCAGTATATTAAAATGTTGTTTCATACTGTACATGTAAAATAATATTCATATAATGTGAAAAACATTTTTGTTGTGAGTGAATATTTAGTGTTCATGTAGATGTTTCTGGAAAACAGATGCAAACAGAAAGACAGTAAGTGCACAGTATTCTTATACGAGAGAAAAAAAAATAAAGGCAGATTTCAGTTCAAAATCAGGACAAAGGTATGAATTAAAAGCATCGGAAGTGTACATAATTGAACTAATCTGCAAAATGTTTCATCTTTTATACGAGTAATCTAATCAGGAAGTCATGAAGGGACAAATAACCGTTCCAGTATCCTTACAACTGACAGACATGAAGATTGAAAATGAGCAAAATGGTGTAGATGAAAAAAAGAGGACCTGATAAAATTAAGTCAGACACTGACTGACGCCATGATATTACTTATCTTAGGACTGAATGGTAACATTTATCTAAATATTTAGCTACTAACAAGAAAACAGAATTAAATAAAAACATAAGCACTGCTAGTTATGTAGAATGATTTTTAATGCTTAGTTTACATGAATGATTCATTCAGTTCAATTTGATGATCAGCATAGCACTGTATCACATTTTATCAAGATACTGGAAACAGCCTTTTATAAACAGATGGGCCTGAAAAGAGACAAAGGGGAAAACGGGAGAGGAAGTCAAGATTATCTTTGCGTCTCTCTTCTTGGCTCGGGCGCTAGACACAGAGTGACAGGTCTTTCAGATGAATGACAGGTGTCCTTTGAAATGCCGGTGAGGTGACGTCTGTTCCAACTGTTGAAATGCATATTTGTCACTCTTATCGTAATGGCACGGATGGCTCTGATAGGTGCTGTTAACATTGCAAATGGCTCTGGAATTATTCATTGTCATCTGGGCTGAGGTGAAGTTAGATTATTCTCCTCATACAATAGCGGGTCGTTTAATGATTTCTCTCCACCTTGGCAGCCAGTGGCATGCCAACTTCAGTTGTTAGCACAAACGTGGGTGACATGGGTCTGGCCAAGTGTTAGAGCAAGATCATAACGCCTGAGACCCATTTTAATTTCTAATACATTAATCTTTCCTGCACAGATCCTCCATGAATATTCCGTGGACTGCTTGTTTGTCGGAGAGCCTGTCTCTTTTATCCATTCAGGTGCTTTCATTCTCTGTGAAAGCCCGTTAAATAGGCCCGATCAGTCAATGACAATGGTGGCACAATAGCTCCCACTAACATGCTTCTTTTTTCCTTTCAAGCTGCTGATAGACAACTCTGACACTTGGTCTCCGGGGACATTTGGGAGCACAGTCAGCTCTATGGGTCCTTCAGAGACATTCTTTATTTTATCACATCCATAAAGGATTGTCACAGATGAATGTATCTATGGTTCTGAGACCTTCACCCCTGCTGACCCACCCTGGCACTAGCCTACAAATCCAAATGGTATTACGAATGGATTACGATGGTTTAGCTTGTCCAAAGCATGTGTGTGCCCCATGGATCGAATTCTTTAAGTGTTCTCAGTCAGTAATGAACTTTGTCTTGAGTTCATTAGAGTTATGCTCTGTAATGTTTTTAAGGAGTGGGGTGGACCACCCACAATAATTCAAGCTAAGTCCTGGGTGACCTTACAACTGTTTCTGCTTATGAGAAGAGAGGGGATGGTAATAAACAGCTGGACAAAGAGTTACCATTCACTACAAATCCTTTCAGATGTTCAGTCCTATAAACAAGTATATATATATATATATATATAT